>VZSC01010121.1:261442-294559 GCA_013398225.1 Steatornis caripensis | reverse complement strand
TTTTTTTTTTTTTTTTTTCTTTAGACAATTCTGCCTTGAGCTCAATGGATTAGCTGTCAAACTTCAGGTAATTCTTTTCTTGGTATTTTTATATTCTATCAGCGAAGAGACTTTTTTTTGTATTGTAAGATGCAGAGTTTATGGAGCTTTTTTCTTCTAAATTTATACACGTAGACTTAAGCAGTGGTTTGAGCTAAGAGTTTTTCAGCTTTTCGGTGGGGGACAGGGCAAGAAAGTGATTCAAAAAGATCAGATCATTTTTGCTGGTGGGTGGTTTTCATAACTGAACAATTGTTTTAACAGAGTGAATGCCACCCAGACACATGTACTCAGATGACAGCAACTGAACAATGGATTTTCCTTTGCGCAGCTCATAAAACTCCCAAAGAGGTATGGATGTATTTTGGAAAACTGACCCCACTGATGTAGGATTTTCTTTCACAGTTCATATGTTCATGGGGAGAAAATTATAGCTGGCTTCTTAGTCAAACTGAGAGCTTCTGTGGGTTAAGAATATTACTTGAGGTTTCCTTCTTTCCCATTCCATAGTGGTTTACAAAAGAACAGGACGAGGTAGGAAGGGAGCTGCTTTTTACCACAGTATTAGAGACTTGGCATGTTCCCTTCTTCTCTCTTAATTTGTGTTGAGACAGCCCGAAACTCAATGGAAAAAGGTCTTTGTTTAATTGAAAGAAGAATAACATGCTAAGAAAAGGCTGTTCCCTTCAAACTTTGGCCTCGATCCATAGCACCAGGCACTCTGAAAGTGACCACATGTGCACGTTCTTAGGGAAGTTACTCCTAAAACATAGTGGATTCATACAAATACTTTATGTCGAGTGAGTTACCACCGTGAGAGTAGCTTGTCTACGCAAGTGTCCAATTACTTTAAAATTTGTCCAGATCTCCTGTTGAACCACTTAATACGCTTTTTTTTCTTGGTGCCTTCAGAAGATGTGTCTCTGTTGCTATTGGCAACAGTGCAGTCTGTCACATTTATCTTTGTATTTCACCTTCCAGAATAAGGTATCAGTTCTTAAGTTTATCCTTGTTGTCCTGTAAGCTGTTTTTCTTTTGGTTTTGTTTTGAATTTCCTGAGATGCCTTGATCTAGCTCTGAAGGCTAGCTTCTTTCCCACTCCCTCCTTTAACCCTCGTCCCCACTCAGTATATTGGCATGCAGTAAGTCTGTTTTACTTAGCCAGACTGGAGAACTTCAGGCTGATTTTTATCTCTGAACACACATCATTCATCTACTGTTTTCTGTGTCGATAATCACTATCAACTAATGGTCAGATAGTGGGGTGATGCAACCTTGAACTGCTGACAGAAATACGCAACTGGGAAGTCTTCTTCCTGAAACTGGGGAATGGCAAGACGGACAGACGCTCCTGCCCTCAGCCTGTCTCAGTTCATCTTCTCTTCCTTCTCTACATGTACTTGATTGCAGAGCCAGGGCGTGGCTGTTACACACATAGCTACACTAATGATTTTGTTTTTCTTTGCCAAGGTAAAAAGCATTGATAGGTGCAGGTTTGTTTTTTGGTTGGGCTTTTTAATAAGGTGTTAATGTAGCTGTAAAAGAAGAAGAGTCTAGCAACTTGACTATATGGGAAACAAACGAACTGCGTCTTTCCTTTCAGTATACTGCTGGTATGTGTTTTTATTATACAGCTTTACTTAAGGAGATGCATAAATTCACTACTCATGTGCATAATCACATTTCCATAGTAAATTTTTTCTTGAAATAGTTTACGTGGGTTGTGAAACAGAGAAAAGAAATTGCTCACTTAAGGCAGAAATGTAGTTAGACCTTCAGAGAAGCTATGTGAAACTTCTGGGAATAAAAATGGCGAGTGAATTTAAAAGCATCAGGAAACATAATTAAAATGCTTTTCTTTAAACAAGTTACATGACCACGTCATGCATGCACTCAGACATGTGCTCACTCACTGTCTATTTTTGTAGTGTCCTGCTATAGACTACACCAGACACACACTTGATGGAGCTGCATGTCTTCTGAATAGCAATAAGTATTTCCCCAGCAGGTAAAAATGCCTTCTTTTGGGAGAAGGGAGAGGAGGAGGGAGGGAGGAAGTAGGTAGCACCTAACCACTTAGAAAGCACGTGGAAATGCGCAATCCATTTTTAGTGGACTACTACTGAAAAAATCAGAACTCCTGCAGCACGTGTCACTTGTTGGTAGAGCTGTTGTCACTTTTAAGCCAAGGAAGAATTGCTGCCTATTCAAACAGTTTGCCATTTACTGGAGGTGACAGCTGCTTTTTAGCTGGAAACTGTCTTACTAGTATCGGTTGGTGTTACGGGGCTTCCATGGGAGTAGCGCCAACCTAAATAACAGGATGGCCTTTAGAGACACGCAGTGACTCAAAAGACTTAAAGACTACGCCGCTGAAAGCCTCCGGAAGCCAACACCGATCTACTGTGGGACATCAATGACCACAGAAGACAGAGACTGAGTATACTGAATGCGCAGCCCACGCGTTGGATCATGGAAACCTAGCTGGGGAAGTCAAAATTGTGCTTCTCTAGGAATCCGGTATTGGCAAGGAGGTACAACTGGTAGTCTTTTCCCCTTTGCCCATCAGTGCTAGAAACCAGAAATCCAACCCTTACTGGAATAACTGATTATGTTTAACTACAGGCAAAACTGGTTTTGTATTCAGAGTACAGTTTTTAAATGTGGAGTATGCACCAGCATTTTTATCTTCTTTGCAAAAATACACAATTGCAGACAGAGGTATCTATCTGCAACACTTAAGTCTAAATTTGATATGCAACTGTATAGTATTGTTTAAAAACCAGAATTCACGTCAACATGCATCTTGGTAGTCATTTCAGTAGATCTGTTGTAACCTTTCTCCTTGTGCTTACAGGGTTAGCATAAAGGAATCCTCTGTAGCCAAATTAGGATCAGTGTGCCGAAGGATTTACAGAATATTTTCACACGCGTATTTTCATCATCGGCAGATATTTGATGAATATGAAGTAAGTCATTTCAAATTAGACCTTGAAAGAAGGGCATTTACTGAAGCTATAGCTGTAATTGCATTACATGTTTTCTTTTAATCCTGCCGGAAAACTGCACTCCAGTGAGGTATTGATTATAGTAGGTTACAGTTTTGTAAGAACTGAAATACCATATTATACATACATATATGTAAATGAAAATTAATTTATATAATTAGTTTACCCAGTTACGGTTTCCCTCACTTGGATGAAAGGTCAGAATTTGAGAGTTTTTGTACAAACAACTCAAATTCATCTTGTTTTAAAGATTCCTGAATGTATTCGAGAATTGGTATAGTTAGTACTGCTTATGTATGTATGTTTCCTGTTTGTATATGTTACACAACAGGAATTAGAATTGTAAAACTGCAAAGAAACAGAGTAACTGGTGGCAGCTTGTGTGCCTCCAGTAACTTCCAACTTTACTTTTTCCATTTAAAAAAAAAAAGACATTAATAGATACAAAAGGAGATAAGGGGTACAGCTGGACGCAAAAGGAAACCTTTGCTAAAGCCTGCATAAGGGTGCTGGAACACCTATGGAATGGTGGTGCTCTGTTCTCTTGGGGATAGCATATGTAGGAGTTTCACACCTTAAAATTCTCCTTTGGAGAGTGGATCAGGACTACAGTGGTATTTTAATATATTCTTGTCTGACTGCTGTTGAACTGAGCTGGGACTTAAGCCTGAACTTCAGTAGGGTTTTCTGTTAATTGCAGTAACTATAAGCAATAAAGCAAAGATTTAAAGTCATAGTAAGAATTTACTATTTAAGCATTACTACTTCCTTCTACAACCTGTAAATCGACTGAGGCAACTACATATAAGCAGGGATTTTTTTTAGTATGTTCTCCTCAATTGTTTAAAATATTCCTTCTGTATATGTTGGTTTTTCTCCTTTTTTTCATCTCCAGAACGAAACTTTCTTGTGTCACCGGTTCACTAAATTTGTGATGAAGTATAATCTGATGTCCAAGGATAACCTGATTGTACCAATTTTGGAAGAAGAAGTGCAAAATTCAGTGTCGGGGGAGAGCGAGGCGTGATGGGAATGGCAGTACAGAAGCCTGTACTGAATATAAGCAAAACATTAATTATGTACTGTATATATCATTTTAGACACTTCAATCACATATCCTCATAGCTTTGTTAGTATACTTTTTGTATGCTGTGTGCATTGCCTTTTAATATGGGAAATCCTTTAAGTTATTCATGAGCTGTATATTCATCAATGTGGCACTCATGGTTTTTAAATAAAAGTAGTAGTATCTGTTTATAACGCCTGTTAATAAAAGAATTTACAGTTCTCTAAAACTGCTGCTAAACAATCATTGAATCATAGTCCTGAAGATGTGTCTGACTGGGTGGGAGAAAAGTGAGATTAAGGTTTCACAGCAAGCCACTTTTTAGTGCAGTAGCTATAGTAAGTCTTAGTTCAAAGATTATCACCTTAAATATATAATTATGCAGGAAGCGTCTTGGAACGTAGCTGATTCCTAATTTAGCTTTTATTTTTTTAAGATAGCTTTGAAAATTTACTTCTGGATGTGCACATTCCAAATACTAATAGGATCTATAGATATAGTAATACCAAAAGGACAATTCCACTATGCTATAGAACATATATATTCTTGATAGACATCTAACATACTTTCTGGACGTGTTTTCTCTTGTTAACAGTGGAGGCTTGGGTACAGCAGGAGACAGGATCTGTCCTGTTAAGGCAGACTTCTGCTGTTCTCCAGTCCACAACTGCTCTAAAGAGAAACTGTGGCAGAAAAGTTAATGGCTTATACCTGTGTGTATTTATGGCAACTGCTTACAGATTATACCTCAAATATTCATGTTACACTACATAACACACTAGCAGTCTTTTCTTGTATTCCTAGTAGAAACACCGAACCCAATTCTTTGCAAGAGCTAATGTTTTCAACATGTTAATTTTTCTTCATTCACCCAAATTACATTCTTTTGTCAGAAATATTTGGATTCATGCTTCTGTTCCCTATCAGATGTTTATATCAAGTTGTGTTTGCATATTTGCAATAACTGACAATTTCCATGAGTGCTGCTTAATTGGGTTATGTCTAGAATTAAATGTTTTAGAGATGAATATAGCAGACATACTGCTAAGCATACACAAATGCAGGGTCTACAAGCACTAGCGGTGTTCTTATGTTAAATTAATTTGCTTAGCTGTTTAAGAAGTTAACTGGTGGTTTCTCTCTGAGGTTGCTAAGGGCCCTCTTTTTATTTCTTTAAGCAGGTCAAAACAGGCTAACTCAGCTGGTTTTTGTAATCTACACTTTGTTTTCTACATTTACTTACTTGCAAAGAAGGGCGTCCACCTATTTTTACTAAGTCTTTTTTCGTAATATACTAAACATGCCTTAAATTCTGGTTTTCTTTGTATGAATCAAGCACACCTCAAGCAACTGTACCACCTGGATATAAAGGGAATTTAAACAATGAGAAAAGAGACTAAGTTAAGTACTTCAACAGCTGTATTCCTCAGCAGCTCTTTTTGTCTCATGTTTGTCATTGTATTTAATTGGCAGCAGGGTAATTGCATGAGATGTTGTATGAGTGAAAGCAGCTGTAGTTACTGTCTATACACTTAGCTATACCTTGCCTTGTATAGACCACGTTACTTGATTTTGATCGATATCTTTAAGTTTGTACAGCAGGTGGGAAGACTGCATTCTGGATGCGGTAAAATGTGTTTTGTTTTGTTACAGTCTGCTGTAGGACCATCCATGGTGCGGTTCTTCTGTACAGTCACGGCATGCTTCTGTTGGCCATGGTGACTGAGACAGGCAAACCCATGTAACTGGTGTTGCTAATTATATTTCCCCTACAAAACTGAAGAAAATGATGCAGTGCTCAGGACTGCATCAGAATTTTAAACTTCTTCCTCTTATGCTCTATGAGTTTCACTTCAAAACTCGGGAAGTTTTAATTCTGTTTATTCTCATTCAGATTTGCACTGTAAAGTTGACTTGCTATAACTAAGCTGATTTTATATAAGGCCTAAGCAAAACACTGCTTGTATTCCCTTGCTATTGTTTACATGAGTACTGTGTACACACGCGTGCCTGAGTGGTACCCTAAAACTTCAGTTAGCCTAAGCAAACCATTGATTTGTCTAATAAATATTAACAGGTTTAGACTCTACATAATAGGGAAATCAAGACTGTCTTTGAATTATATTGTAAAAAAAAAAAAAGGATAAAATTAAACTGTTTCTTTATCCATACTGCTGTATTTTGGTAAGTGGTTCTCATTTTTCATGTCGTCCAAGAATTCAGGCAACTGAGTACTTCCAAGAGAAAGTTCGGTGCTCTCCTATTTCTGCCACAAGGTATGCTGAAGTGAAGTTGTATTTCTTCTTTCAAACGTAGAGAAATACAATACTTACTAGCATCCTAAAGTCAGACCTCAAATTTATATGTATCAAATCAGAAAATGGTGGTTCTACAATTAAATAGTAAGGGAGATCTAGAAGAGGACCTTTCAGATACCAAAATAAGCACATTAAGAGAGCACGTCATGTGCAAGGGCGTTATAAGCAAAGGACAACTTTCTGATTACTTTTTCCTTAGTCAACCAAGTTTCTCCTGATGTTTGGCTTACCCTATCTTGCAGCAAGTCAGCTGCAATGATTCTGCTACTTTCCTTTTAAGATTCTAATTCTCTCTGATGTCTATCTGCTTAAACAGATCAGAACATGTCACCAGACCAGTCTGTCTAAACCACTTTGTCTCTCTCGAGTTATGCTTACCTGAAGTCAGGAATGTTCACTTCTTTAATTCATACCTGTTGTCTAAATTCTGATACAGGAATTTGGCTTTGAAAAAATCTAAATCCTAACCAACACTGTTCTCTAAATTAAGCCATAGGGAATTGTCAAGACGGCAACCTGTGCTTTTTACCTTCAACAGATAATCGGAAGTAATCAAAAGATTACTATACTAAGAACAAGGAAAACTTAATCAGCTTTTAATAGATGTCTGGAAGTCTAACAAGGTTTGCCTTGAGAGCTGTATGGATGTATGGACAAGACTGTAAAAAAGTCTAGCTTGAGGAAAGGTATACACTGATCAAACCCATTTAACATCAGTGTGAGACAAAAATAATAAAGAAACTGGTAGCTGATTTAGTAAGTGCTTTTAATGGTGAGAATCTTCCTATCAAATATAGAAAAGATCTTAGCTTTACAAAAAAGCAAATAGTATTTTACAGAGCAGAAACACACAGAAGTTAAGCAGCAGTTTACTGCAGTTGACCAGGTACGTACAGAAACTGTTGTGACGATGTAGAGCAGGGCACATTTTTTTTTTTTACAGTGGATAGTTTCTCCTTGCCTGTAAACACTAGAAAAGTATTTCTTCTCCAAACAATTTAAGAATCAGAAATTATAAACAGTCTTTTGCAGAGGTTCATGAACAGCATTTGTTGCCTTCTGTCTCTGTTCTTTTTAATAGCTGCAGGGCATTTCTGTTGTCATATACAGGTAAGGGACTTTTCTATTACAGTTCAGACACACAGGCTCCTAACTGAAGCCCTGATACTGAATATGCAAGTGCACTTAGTTTTTTTGTCAGAGAACACATCCATACTTTAAATTTAACTTGCAATTCTTTCAGTAAAAAGCTGAGTATGTAAAATACATTCCGGTAAAATGAAAACTGAACAGTGTGTGGGTAAGTAAATGTAATAGGAGGATTCAAAGAAGTCTTGCCAGAGTGACTCTTTCTGGCAGCTCTTCTGATTTACAAACTTCATTAATGGACAGCACTGGTCACAACACTAATGGAGGCAATACTTTAATGCTCTAGTTTGTAGAAGACCAGGTGATGAAAGAAGTAGCTTAAAATAGAATTCCCTATACCCAATAAATGCTCCCTTCCCTTTTCACTTTTCCAAGTAAGAGAGAGTTGGCTTTCACAATTTTTTAACTACGAAGAAAGAAGATTTTCTGCCATTTGTTTTAGAAAGATTTTCAGTTATTTCTGTTTCAGCATCCATGCCCTAGGAAGACGGGTTGTTTATTGTGTTCTTCAACTAGTGCATGAAGTCAGGTAATTCTCACACAGGATGAGCAAGCAACTTGCTCTCCCTGAGTTCTGAAAGAAAGCCTTGCAGCAGGACACTCAAAGCTACATGCCCAGCACTGGCGCTTACAGTAATCTGAAGAACAGGATAAGCATGCAGTTGGTCAGAGCAGCTTTCAGAATCTCCAACAGTTTCTGGTTCAGTGACTTTCAGAGAGAACAGGGCAATTTTTTTTCCTTTCAGGAATTTTTCAGTCACCTTTGAAATCCATGTATACACAGCATCCTGCAGCAAGGAGTTCTACAGTTAGCCGAACAGATACCTTGATTTGTTTCAAACCTGCTACTTACCCCTTCCATGATTCCCTCAAGTTCTTGTATCAAAAAAAGAATGCTGAATAATCTACTCCTTTGCTACCCTCCGTGCCCCTCACTTTACAGATCTCTGTCTTGGCTCCTGTCAGGTTGACTTTTTCCCCCCACGTGAAGAACTGTACTTTGTTTTTTTTCCAATACAGAGTCTAAATGTAGCCCTGTGAGGTGAAAGACAACAGAGAGCTAGGAAAACAATCCAGATTATTGTTTCTACAGCAGGGGCAACTTTGTGTACGGTACGTGAGACAAACAGCATAAAATCCCCCAGCTGTCCTTAACTATACAGGAATTGCTGAGTGGGTTCAGAGGAAACAACTTAGCATATTTACACTGAATTAAAAGAGACTAGAAAGAAGTTCAGCACAGTTAACACCTGTGATACTCAAGAGCAAGGATTAAAGCACAGTTAAAACTGGGGGCTACCGAAACAAGTTAGGGCTTTATTTCATTTTAAGAACAGCCTTTCTTGCTAAAAAAGTGGGGATAGCCTAGAGGGCACTTGTGGACATCCAGCGCATACTCAATTTCTACCCTTGTTCCAAAACAGAATCTCCCTTGTGTACATTGTATTAACTGTAAGGGGAAAAGTCTTTTAGAAAGATACTAGCTTACTTGAATTTTCTGCATTCTCAACAGCTGATATGAAAAGATCTCAGTTAACAAGTTAAATGATTCTTTTTATCCAATAAATGTGTTCTAGAAAGATTAACTGCATTCAGTTTAGTACTTTATACATTGTAACTTGTTTTATAAAGAGTTGTAGTTCAGTTTTGCTTTAGAATTCACTACTGTTAACCATCTTAAGCAGGGATGCTGCTTTATAGGAAGGTAATTTCTTTGATACACTTTAAAAGTGGAACTTTTTAACTTGGAATAGTCAAAATTCCTAGGGTTTCTGACCAATTTTTGCTGCTTTTACAGGTCTGACTTGTATGGAGAACCACCAGTAATCAAAATTACACACACAAGAGATTCTTGGGTAACTTGTGAAAAATAAATTTTACAAGTAGAGCAACATATTCCAAGTTACACAAGACCAGCTGCTACCCCATTTTTAATATGCTAAAGTTACTCCGCTTTCCGCTAGAGGCAAACGTAACATTTTGTAACATACTTTCATAATCTTTCCCACATCTATGTACCATGGAAGAGATGCCTGCTACTGCATGACCAGGACTGCTGCTCACAGAGTAGTGGGCTGCATGAGTAACCAGTGGTTTGGTCAGGCTGTGCTGGGTGGTGTAGCTGAACGTATTCACAACATTTCTCTCTATGTTTGCAGTACACCACACACAGACAGGTACCAAAATCCCCGAGTGAATACATTTGCTCAGTTCCATTCCAATTTCTCATTTTGACCAAATCATTTTCCGTGAGCTTGTGTGATCAGCATTTATACTTTTTGCTTCTAAAACTAACCGAAAAATGCAATTTTTAGTTATAATTACATTCATCTTCTGGAGATGCACTGTTATTCAGCTTCTCCTTTGTAAAATGTGATTTTGGGACAGCAGCATAAAACCAGCTCCTGTTGATGCCTTTCCCCAGAGAGCCCTGCCAGTGTAACCTCCTGTAAGGCAAGCAGCTCCTCCCCACTGTGAGGATGGAAGCACAGCAGCTTCACCCTTTCCTCTGAACATTCTTTCAATGTCCTCCTTTGAGCTAGGACAGACCAATTTTATTTTTAGTAATTTTACTTCTCAGTTTACCAGACATTCTGGTATTTGATGCAGTTGAATACACTCACAGTGTGAGATACGTTTAGCCGGGATGTTTTTTACGTATACATCAGCATATTTGTATATAGTGTATCATCTAATATTACGCCTATTAAGTTTAGCCTACCTCTTCCCTCCTATATATTATCAGCATCATTGTGCACCTTGCTGTCAATGCTTCTTGGTGAGTTTCTCAAACTAGTTTTTCCACAGACTGCAAGGTATTTTTCAAAGGGTGAGCGGTTCTTAATTTTCTGCTCATGAGTAAATTATGAATACATCATTATACAAGCTACACGCTCAGATAGCTTTTGGCTTAGATGTACAAGGGACCCTGGTAAAATCTGCATGGGTGAAATTATATTACAGCAGCAAGTGCCTGCCTACAGCCCCCAGAGGTTTTCTGTACATAGCAAGTCTGAACATAGCTTAAATTACTAACACTCTAGTGTGAGACTTACGTTTCTCTAGGCTTTTGAATTTATGCAAGGCAAGCAAAGTGAAGATTACATTAAAACTTAACAGCAGCCGGATAGTTAATTTTTCTTTTTTTCCTCACCAATATTTACAACACCCTTACAAAAAAAAAAAAAGAAGAAAAGAAACATTCCTCCAGCTTGTGGAAAACACTAAACATCCTCATTCCTTTCTCTCTTACATAATTCAAACTGTCACTGTTTTGCAGCATTTGCTTCCTTGCTTGTCAGAAGCATGAACAAGTTAGCAGAGCACCCAGTCACGTAGTTACTCTATTAAAGAGAGAGAAAACCAAATTATTTTGCAGTAGTATTATTACTACAGTAGGATTAACACAACAAAGAAACAGACAAAACCACAAAGTAAGTCTCGGAAAAGTCATAGGATTATACCAATACATTTAAAGTAGTATGTTTTGGGTTGGGTTGTTTGGTTTTTTTTTTTTTTTGAAACATTTGTGTGAATTACGTACACGTCTATCTGATGCAGTTACTTACTTTATCACATACATGTCACCTGAGTAACTCCATCTTCCTGGTCAAATTGTCCATCATCGAGTTCCCTTAATACTCCATCACTGCTACTGAATCTTGGAAAGCCTCCATACTGGGAGGATCCCTCCTTGATCCAGCATTGTTTAGAAGCAGATAGGTGGAACTCATCAGGTGGCTGTCCGATTTCTACAGGGCAAGAAGTAGCTGTGTCTAATCCAACACTTCGGCTAGAGACTTTGCCTTTTTCCTCCCCAATAACTTGTCTTAAGGATTTCTTCTGAAATACAAGATGATGTTTAAATGTTAGCTTTTTAAGGAAAAAAAAGAAAGTCAAGCACTTTGCAATGAGTCATGCGTGGAGTTAATATGAGCTGCATTTAACACTCTGGTTTAAACTACGAATTCCTCTGGAGAGAAAACCTCCAACAGATACATTTTTGTTCTCTATAAATAAACTTACAAAGAAGATACAAAACATAGTCAAGATTCCAGAAAGCACAAATGAATGCTAAGAAAAAGTACTTCAACAATACTTACGTAGCACCTGGCAGATCTGGAATGATTTACAAGTTTTAACCCATACTCAAATCAGCTGTTTGAAGAATGCATGATTTCTGTGCCTACCGTACATGTGTAGTGTACCCTGGCTTTGACGCTTTCTGCTATAGTGCAGTGCTTCTGCTGCCCTTTCTGTGCTCTGCCGGGATGAACGCTCCAGGGTGGCACTGCTCCTGCTGTTGGCTTCCTCTCAGCAGCAGAGGTCCCTCCTGCCCAAAGGGGTGGGAGGGCCAGGCAGCAGTAGGCATGCAGGTGACCCAGCTCCCCTGTCTCCAGCTACCACTGTAGGCATACGCTCGCTCTCCTTCACTCACTTAGCTATGCGCCACCATGTACAGCGTCTGGCTAGTGCGCTCATCTGCAAGCTGCTCTGAAAGTCAGAGGCCCTTGATTGCTTCCCCAAGCACGGTTCTGTCTAGCAGCTTCAACACGAGTGCAATATTTGATAAAGTTCTGAATTAAACTCCACCGACGCTGAGCTCTTTACGAGTGTGATCTGACCACTTCACAGGACCAAAGATTTCCCATTGATCCACCTCATGGTGAGACTGCTATACTTTCCCATCTTTCCAGCTCTGCTGGAAGGTCTTTATGACCTTCAGAGGCATCCTTGGAGAACACCAAGTTTCTTAAGAATTGCATTCAATCCACATGGTGGATTCTACACGATTGAAGTCAGTGGCTGGCTGTAGAGCAATTTGAGAGGTCTAAAGAGACCTGGCACAGGAAGAACTCAGTATAAATACAACCTGACAGTACTGTGATCTCCTGACCTGCTTCTTGTTGAAGCAATGGCTGCCAATGTCAAAGAGGAAAAGTAAGCAGATTGTGATTTATGCAAACAATAGACCTATCAGACTGTGCTAAGGGTCCTCTGAGGCATTACAAATAAATAAAAGGTTTATTTTATTTTAGCATCAGGAGCTACCCGACGTACTCAGATCTGTGATGAAGCAGTACCTGCAGAGGCAGTGTCAGTGCCTTAAGTCATAACAGAGGAGCATGGTTAGGAAGGCAGAAGTGCCCTGGCTGTCTCCCTGGAGCCTTGCTGTCAGCACAAGCACTGCTAAACCAGAAGACGCTTTGCCACAGGGCACAACCCCGTCCACAGGAGGACATTAGCTAAGAAGGAAGCCAGCCTCAGCGTGGAGCTGCATTCCAGTGGGTAAAGGACACAAGCACTCTCGCAGGGGGATTTGCACAAATGCTAACACTTTAAAAACAAGAACCATCCACAACTGTTTTTGCTGTGCTCTGGCAAGTTCTGTGCCCCCCTTCCATACATTGCTAAGTTTCTTCTCAAACCCTTTTGAAGCAGTAAAAACAATGGCCCTTGTGGCTAAAGGAAATGCCTTTAGGGAAGCTGTTAGGGAGACATTGGGAAATTAGACTAAGGGGAAATACTGTTGCCTCAGGAGAAACAGAAGGAAATAAGCTTTGCCTGGATACCCCAGGAAGAGGATGGAGAAGTCTGCTTAAGGAAAATAAAGGAAAAAAAAAGAAAAGAAAAAACCAGAAAACCCTCAAGCACTGTGTGGCTCAACCTTGGATCTCCTCTTCTGAACTATTTTCTTAGAAAAGCAAATGCTATGTGATAAACAAAGAGTCCACTGAGACTGTACAGCCCTTCTAATCCAAGAGGCCTTTGAACCGTTACACAAATCGTAAGCCAGGTCATAACGCACTACCCCATGAAAATACAAGAAAGCAGAGAGATGAGTTGTAAGGACATAAAATATACCCTCCTCGGAAAAGAGACCCTGTGGCAATAAGAGACCAAGTAACACAGGTTTTCGCTTCAATTCTTACTAAAGTAAAACTTCCTTTAGAAGTGGCAATGCTAACTTCCACCCAACACACAAAGCAACCCGTATTCAGTGTTGCCATTCTGCAGAACTCAAGTCTCACAGGTCCCACAGCTGGACCTGTCTGTGGGGCAAAGCCCCTGCTACGGCCAGACCCCATCGCACTGTGGAGAGCTCAAAAGCGACGTGATCAGGGCTCTGAGGGCTTGATAATTAAGTGTTTGACGATGCCTGTATGAGGCTGCTTTCTTAAGATTCAGTTAATGAAAGAGCCTTGTTGGTTTCAAATTTTGACTCTCTCATAGGCAGCATTCTTCTCAAGGTATCCGAGCTGCAAACAGGCTAAAGATATGCTTACGTTAACATACATTGTGACGTGATTTTTTTTTTTTGCGAACTTAAAACCTTTCAGATATCTTAAGTATTTCTGTGTTTCAAAAACATCCTAAGTTGTGGCCACAAAAATTTTTTGAACAACAGCTTTAATGTAATTTGACCAGTGAAAATATATACAGTACAAATGAAAATGAAAGCGTCATGCCCAACAATATAGAATCACAGGAATTAAATGTTTTTACTAAAATGTCTGCAAGGGTTGGATAAAATTGTACAACTGTGTTGTCAGTGTCCAATGTCGATGACATTTTAAATAAATGTACTAAAGTTTCTAGAGCAAAAGCTAATGCTTTCAAATTTCAGTAGCCTGTTTTGCACCTGAAATCTAGCTACTCAATGCAAAGCTAGCACGACATCCTGCATCAGTTAGGTATTATTAACAAATCTATGAATTTAAACTGTAATGAAGGTAATATGCTGTTTGTCAAAGACATCTTGGTAAAAAAGCAACGAAGTATAAAGTTTAAAATTTAGGAGAAAAACAACATAACTGGAAAAACAGAAGGAAAATGTTACTCTGCTAAACGTTTCAGCTTCAGCCTGAACTACCTATTTATCCCACGTTAAAATGACCTCAGCATAATGAAATTTCCTGGTGGAGAAGTAAAACATTCACTGGTACTTCAAGAGCAGATCAGATACTAAGTTTGTTCAGATTTCAAACACAGTAATCCTGATGTAAACGGCTACAAACCAGCTATTTCTTGTTTACTTCCAGTATGTAATGTTTAAGTCAAAGGTTTCCCAATACAACAAAGTAAAACAGTAACTGCAAAACACATCATTTTATTTATAAAACCCAAAGCTGCTGATCCACTCACACATGAGTGAGAGAATTTAAACTGTGAGCATAATGCTTCCTATTTTTAATTTAAACCATGTCTCAAAGACTCATCAGTTTCTCAGACTGAATGTTTTTAGAGAACTGGTTTGTATTACGTCAGTCTTAACCATTCTAACTTGTGTCATGTAGTTATGCTGCCTTTTAAGAAATGCTTAGAGTTAGAAATAAGACGCCTTACCAAGGGGAGTATTCATATCAGAGCCCATGCCCTTATTATACAAACTATTAAAAGAAGGGAAGCATCAGGAAAAGTATGACTTTATTTGATAATGACTGAGACAATGAGGTTTCATATATTTACAGTTCTGATATAAAAATTATGTTCCAAAACATACTTTCAGAAATGCATTAGGAAAAAAATGTAAAAACTACAAAGTCAGGCATGAGAGTAGGGCTCAGAAGCTTTGAAAGCTAAATAAAAGCAGAAGATGCTTGGCACGCAGGGGGAAATTAAAGGAAAAAACTGTATGAGGAAGTGGCCGAATTTAGAAGAGGTTATCAATGGAAGAGGAGGTTAAGACATCAGCAAGGGAGACTACACAAAACACTGAAGATAAAAAAAGCAGGAGCTCAAATTTTGTAAGTAAGGAAATAAATTATAGATAGTGTACAAGAACTAGCTGGGAATTGAGATGGCGGTAGAGATGAAAAACAAAGCAGGACTTTGTGTATGTTGAATACAGTTCTTCCAGGCATGGAAGTAGTAATTATCAGGGGACATAGTGAGAAAAAAGTTAGGCTGGAGATAGGCAAAAGCCTGGAGAAGAACAAAATGAAAAGAAGGAAAAGCATGTTTTAGAAACAGTCTAGATAAAAGGTAAAATGGACAGAGAAATATCAAATATGAACGCAAGAAATTTAAGAGACTCATAGAACCATTTATACAGACAAAGAAAGAAGAGTCGAAGTATCATTGCTTTACAGTAGTATGTAATATCATGAATAACAGAGTTTGTAAAGCTACTACTCTTGTGCAGGACATGAGTGAAAACATCCATAGTTTTCACAGCTGCTAAAGACTTTCACAGGAAAGTCACGTTGATTAGGAAAGGCTGAATGGCCATTGAAAAACAGAAATAACAAAAGTTAAAAATTCATCACAGGACATTGAAAGACTTGGAAAAGAACAGCGCATCAGTTCATCCTTCTCTGGCCACAGCAGGATTTACTGTAGCGTTATACAGGTGCAATAACTGTTGCGACCTTGGCTCTGAGCAGGATGTGGTGACTGCCAGTTACTTAATCCTCAAAGCACTTTTATACAACCACTATTACAGGAACCTCACTCAAAAGAGACAAGGAGTTGTTGAGGTCCAGCTGTAGGAATTATAAATCCTCCATTTCTGTCACACATTTTCATTCAGCAACAGCTAACACCCCTTTACCCTATTAACCTCCAGATTACAGTATCTCATGCACAGCCTGACACTTGTATTCTTCTACAAGTGTGAAAGTAGATGTTTTGGAGGTCAAAAGAAAATGTTTTCTTTTTCATGTGCAAAAGATCCAGGATTTGAATCAGAATATTTAAGACTTCCTGAAGACCTCTAAAGAAATACTTACAGCACAGCCAACCCTCATCCACATGATGCTTTTTCTATGGCTTACATTAAGACATACACAGCTGACAAAAAAATAACATACGAGTTAAGCTGCAAAAGCCCTCCACAAACTTGAACGTGTTTCAAGTGAAACCCTCTTCTGTCACCTTTTTCCCCATTAATTTTGGAGTCTAGTTTGTTTCTGTAGCTAACTATTAGGTGAGGTACTATTTTGTTTATATTAATACCATAAACATGTTACTCACCTCTGGTGTCTGGGCAGCAGAATTCCACATAACAGGTCTCTGAAGAAAAACAACTTGCTTTGTGGCCAGATTTCCTTCACTGAAATTTAAAAACAGTTTCAGTATTTTAAAAGCAATAATCGTCACTGTAACACATTCATACCTTTGAGAGTCAACTGTGACTTGTAAGTAAGTGTATGAGCGAGAAGAGGACAGACTACCAAGGATTAACTGGTTTCTTAATTCCCAAACAGTTCTGTAATTACATTTTAAAAAAACAGAAACACAGAACTGGACTAAGGTGTTGAACATGAAAATAGGTATAGAACAAAAATTTGTACTACTGTGATTTGATTTATTTAACATGTCTATTCTTGAAAGTTGACATATCAGAGCTCCTACTTTTAATCAAAGTCTGCACCTTTATGTCTGAAGTAAAACTCAAAGAGTCTTTCTTTCATCTAATCTTCAATGTCAAATACTGCTACCTATTAATGCCACAACAAATAGGCCCAAATCTCAACAGATCCACAGCTTCAACAATTATCTCGATACTTTGTGGTATGAACCTTGGGAAGTAGCATTCTTTACCACTAACTAAAAGATGTTTTCCGGTTGTAACGTGACATCTGACGCAGCGGTATAAGCTTGCTCTCTCACCATCTACGGATGAAAGGACTCAGTGCAGTTTTTATAAGCTCTACATCCACAATGAGGTAAACGACACTGGCTGTTTTGTACTTGGGAGGTACGTGCATAGGAAGGTCAATAGAATATAGTAGTAAGATATATAAAGAAGAGAGAAAAAAAGGAATTAATTTTTTAGTCCTGGAACTTGTACAAATGTTGATACTGCTGTGGTAGATATAATTTATAGAAGCACTGTTAAATTTTTTTCAAAGGGAAATATTTTTAGAAAAATAAATATGAAAAGGCAAAGTTGTTCCTCAAGACCAAATCAGACGTTACTGATAATGATGTTTCAAAAGTGTGACGCTCTTTCAGTACTGGTGATACATCTTGAAGTTTTCATGTACTTATTTTAATCACCTTTCCATCAGAAATACAGGTCAGCACATTGACTGCATTATGCACTACAAAGCCTGACTCTGTGGCACTGAAGGAGCGCAAGAATTTCAAGACGGAATTTCAGAGTTCTAGGATGGGAAGGTTAAAAAAATTCCTGTGCTCTTCTAAATATCAGATACTGTATTTTGATAAACTCTTCTTCTCCCCCCAACTCCTACTTCTGGGCAGTATTCAGTGAGATCTTTATGCACACAAAGGAAAGACAGTGAAACAGTTTGGCAGAAGAGCGACTACAGATTTCAGAGTGTGCTAAAGAAAAGTAGCAAAACACAAACACAACAGACAGCTAGGAGTTCATTTGAAACATCTGTGATTCTACCTAATCAATCAATCAATCGTAAAACAGTATTATTATGCATAACATTACAGAAAGAACTACTAAAATAATATAAGCTTGCATTTCAGTGTGAGCATGTCACAATCTTAACAACCACACGTAAAGTTGAGGTAACTGATTCATGTCTCCTGCCAGGGCTAGGACTAGTAGAATTAATTTATATTTAACATTAGGGACTTGCTCCAAGAAAAATCAGGGATTAAAACTGCTGCTATGAGATCATGAAGAGCTTGTTAACAGAAAAGCCCCAGTAGAACTTCTGGAAGTAAGCCCCGAGAAAGCACACAAACACGCTATTACCAGCATACTCAGCTACAGCCGATCAATAAACAGCGATGCTGGTTTTGTGATGGTGTTTGGCCCCTCACAGTCTTCCTTTCAGTCCCGCTGAACTCAGGTCATGGCATATCTTTGCATGCCTTCCTTGGATGAGAACAGTGAACTATCTTAAACTCCACCTTGTGGGGAAAACGACTAGGCAGGAGAAGGAACTTTCAACAAGGTTTCCTGCTCTGAGAGTCCCCACCTCACTATTTGCATCTATTGAAAGAAAACGTGTTACTATTTTGTGTTAAGACAAGGAGATCAGCAATCCTGCAACCTTAATCCACTCGTCTGGGCATCTCTCCCTGCCTCAGTTATGTCTGTTTTGATGAAATCAACTGGGAAATCTCTCTTCTAAGCGAGAAGGCTGAGCACGGTCCCTGGCATGGGGAAGAGCCCACGGCTGATTTTGTAACAGTGTCTGCATTCCTTCAGAGAAAAGAAAAAAACCCAAACATTAAGCTACAGCTTGTACAAATTCTACTAGAACAGAGAAAGGACACGATGGTGAGTAGACAATAAGTAAATTAACAATTTTCTAAGTCTGACCTTATTAAAATGCCACACACGACAAAGCGGCTATGAGCTTAATTCACAAAGAACTCAATGACAGTGGGGTTTCCACAGAATTTAAATGAGAAAAAGTGCTTGGAGCAAGCCACTCCATAGCTTCCCTCACATTTCCACACTCCCTCTTTGCCTCATAAGTCAGGCCATTTTGAAAACTTAGATTAAGTGGTTTGTCATGATAAATTAATAACCACAGAGTCCGCGTTTTCAGACTGTATTTGCCCGCTTGCTGTCCGGCACTCAGTCTGCTTTGCCCGTTTTCAGGGACTACGGTAATCTGTGAGGGGAAATAAAGGTCGCTGCAGAAGCCTTTTTCCTGTCTGTTCTTTTAAGAGGGATGAAGAGCAACAGAGACTCTTTTGTTACACCACCAGCAATTTGCTTGTCTCCTTATGCTGTACGGGCAAAAACTCTGTCCTCTTATTATATGTATATATTTAGTAAGTCCCCTAAAACGACCCTCAAGCTAGAAGCTAACTAGTACTGCCAATAGCTCCCATTTTTACAGATCTATTTTTTTTATGCATGAACATTTTATATACAAAGCACTCAGAATTAAGGTTAGAGAAAGTTTTCTGAAAAATGAACAAAAGGAACAAGATAAATTCCTTTAACCCATTCAGGTTTTTTCGATTTCTCAAAATGAGGTTTTGCACTTCTTTGGAACTGCACAGCATCTAGACTTCCAGTTACAAGACAAGACACCAGCTTGGTATAGTAAGTCTCCTTTCAGTTACAAGACAAGACACCAGCTTGGTATAGTAAGTCTCCTGGCTTAAAGGATCTGTTAAACAAAAAGCTTAAAAAAACTTTAGAAGTAATTCTAATTTTAGACCACAAATATGTATGAAATTCTACAGACTTGTGATAATATCATATTAGGAACTGCAGTAAAGTTACCATCAAAGTAGCTTCTAAAATATTTTTCTCCCACTCACTAGATTTAATTCCTAACAGGACGATTAATTTTATCCTTGCTATATAGCTTCTGAACTTGGCATGATTACTGTCAAGCTCTTGTCTTGAAGACATTTACCCAGTAAAGTAAGAGATGTATATAACGCAGGAGGCTCCTTAGGCCACGAATAGTATTGTGGGTCTGTCTTCTATTCTTTTTTTGGTCAAAAAATTTCTTTGACTGCTGACAAGATTTAAATACCCAAGACATGGATGGATACAACAAACACTTTTATTTTGTGCTCCATTTTCTCATATCCCTGGAAAAAGAACATCACTGGCAGAAGAGGTGAACTTCTGTGGGTTTTATAGTGCACTGACCAAAAAAATCCCCCCAAATCCTGCAGCGCTTACTTTTCAAACAACATTGGAAAAACCAGCAACTCTGCATGTTTCGAGAATATGACCTCTACCATTTCTCTACTTGTAACAGCAAAGACACCATTTCTCAAGGAGAGGTCTCCTGCATCCAATGTGATTTAGCCATTCAGGCAAAAGTTAAAGGACTCAATAAACAGGCTGATTGCTGTCCCTGCCTGAAACGGGACAGCGATCCATGACGTGCAGCTACCATGCAGCATGACATTCCATGCAGCAGGACATTTTATTTTATGGAGAGGAACATTTATAAAAAAAAAGCTTCACACAGCAACAAAGCCACGCAGGAACAGACAGTACTGCCTGGCAGTTTTTAAACTGTTTCAAATTCTAACCATGTAAAAACCCAAACCAGGAACACATTGGTGCACCGCGATCCTGTCACACCCCAGAACCTGTTAGCCTGTTGGTCACCATCTTCATCTGCAGACAAGCAGTGGGCATAATGACTAGCAACAGGTAACAGAACACCTGAGATGTGGGAAAGTTTTGCAATAAATAGAAAACAGAGACTAGTACAAAACATAAAAGGTGAATAAAAACAGGGAGCTGGCTGCCCTGCTAACATGTTTTATTCTTAAATAGAATTTTCTTCATATACTTTGCCCAAATTCTTTTTTTAAATAAATATGAAAAGAGGAATTTGCCAGATCATCCCAAAATGCTGCTTATTTTGCTTCTTCAGTGTTTCTGAAGCCTGTTAATATTCAGGCTGGGTTTTGAGGTCAGAGTTCCAAGTCTGACAAAAGAACAGCTGTTCAGCAGCATAAAGTGTCCTTCTTTATTGACACATTTAACTTGCATTCCTAGGATAAGCCACCACCACAGTAATGGCATCTTTCGTATCAGACACATAGTAACCATCCAGCCATTTCTGCTCCTCTTTAAATACCACATCAATGCCTAAAAATGGTATTTATCAATCACTACTTAGCCTATCAGGCTAGAAACACATTATTTTTAGGACTCTCTGGAATTCTTAATTAGGAATTCTTCTTCATGGGCTTTTTTCCTTTTTTAAAAAAATAAAATTGAATAGCTGTATATTAGATACACGACTGGCACACGAAATGTGATTTATCCTATTTCTTCCAAAAGTATCCCACAAGCCACGCTAGAGCAAACAAGTATTACACAATTCATGCAGACACCTACCCAACCCTCTAGGCCAGAAAACAAATGTTTTTTATTAGTCTGAATTATTCTAGTGTTGATACAAAATGAATACAACTTCAGATTTGGCCAGGTTACAACCGCCTTTTGCACACAGCTATTAATGGGTTGGTTGTTCCACATCTCGGAAGCAACGCTACTTCAGATTTCTAGCGCAACTTAAGTATGCTGCTGGTATATTACCTTCTTACTAGTTCAAGGAACAGGTCCAGTCTAATGAATCTGTCCGCACTTCCTCAGCACTTTTTCCTGTTTTTTTCCTTATAGCACTCAGCTTCTTTTAAACGGCCTGCCTTTGCTCTGCTATCTACGAGGTACAAAATAGCATCACTTCACCTGCTGCAAGCACAGGCTGAGACTCACAGAGCGGCTGACCAGCAGCTGCTCAGGACAATCTCGTCCCTGCTGTCCAAACCCTATGGGGATTACATTACAGTTACATTATTTGTGGGATAGAAGAGGTTTAAGGTTAAAGCCTCCCTCGCATCCTATGACTCACACCGCACCATGACGACTAAAATCTTTCTCTCCCATTGTCCACTCAAGAAGTAGATCTGTATCCTGAAGGCTTACTCTCAAGGTCTAAGACCTGGCCAAAAATTTAATCTGTTTATGAAAACCAGGCTCCGTAGTTCACATATATTTAACAAGTCACCACATCCAAAGCTAATAAACTTGGACTACAAAATTTTGTTTGAAGAAATTAATTAAAGGATAACTATTTCGTTTCATGTTCCAAAAACCGATTCTCCCTGAAGCAGGAGTTTTAAAAGTTCAGAATTTCATAAATTCTGTAAGAAAACACGACATACAGAGACTCTAAAAAAAAATAGCAGAACATGCCATATGTTTTACCACAATTTCTTCTGTCTTTGCTTTTAATGGGTTGGTTAAAATTGACTATTAAAAAACCACACAGCCAAAACAGAAAAAATTCCAAACTGTTTCCTGACCAGAAAAACCTCCTCCTCACATGGGTAAATTCACTTAATTATGTCAAATCACTCGAACCCAATTCCACTTTCCTGGAGCAGTTCTCTTAGAACCTTTCACTCATGTCCTTTTTCATGCTGTCTTAAAACAGTGAGGTCTGGATCCAAAGATTACTGAAGTCACCCGCTTTTTCCATTGTCTTTAATGAGCCCTAAAGCCATGCCTCAGGACATTTGATGGTTTTCAAACCTTGGCAATGTTAATCTAATGGGAGGAGAATTAAACAAACAAAAAAATACAACAAAATCCCCCCACAACAACAAATGACAGAGAAGAGAGGTGTATGCTTAATCCAGTGTTTCATTTGCCATTTTTTAGCTTGATACCGTGAAGAAAAGCACAGTAATTTTTTTATTTAAGAAAAACAAACAAACAAACAAAAAAACCAAAAAAGAGAAAATCTGGAACTTTATAGCGGATCCAGGTCTGCTATTTAGCTCCTCCTATGTATATAGATCCCCCTCAGTCACCTAAATATTACAGTAAGAAAACTGAAATCCAGTAGTCTGGTACTGTATTTGAAATGAAACATAATGTCTACATTAAAGAAGAAGAGAAACATCCTGATAACTTGCTGGATTAGCACATCTTCCTCCCTAATTTGCAATAAATACTACATGACTGTCTCGTGACAACATGACTTATTACGTAGTCTAAGCTAGTCATTCACCAAGGTCCTAAATTAAGGAAACATTTCGACACTTGTTTAAACTTGAAGCATACGAGTAACTCCATTGCTGCACTGCTGGAGACTGTGTATGTGATAAGAAGCTTCCTAAATAAGAACTTCAATGTTTAGATATAAACAATGTATTTTAAGTTCAGGATTATTGGTCTAGTTTGGAACTCACTGGAGTCAGCAGTCCTAAAACAGTGTGGTAAAAAAGAGTCCACCATAATGCTACTTACACCTCAAGTTTTACACACAGATAACATTATTAACATTTTTCTTCCTGTTACATTCAAGGTCTTAAGTAATCGCTTGATAATTCTCAGAGCTGTATAAACGAAAAATGCTGTAATCTATTGTTTGGGTACCTGTCATGTCGTACGATAGGTGTAGGCAGGACACAGGTCAGGAGCCATCCAAACTCAGCCAGCGTGTGCAACAAAGGTCCATAATCTGTTTTAATTTCACACCCCTACATTAATAATTATAAAAAGTAGTAAAGAGACTCTGTACAGGTTTTATTTGCATTTCTACACATAAATTACAACAACTCTCCTCTCATTTATAACAAGTTAATTCTTTGAGATGACAACGAACTCTGTTTTTCAGTGGAGATTCACTACTTCGAACTGAAAACAACTGGAAAAGTTCAAGACTACAGAAGACTAGGAAAACACAGTGTACTAAATTTAAGTATGAGCTCTGATTCAGCAAGACACTGAAAGCACATCCCACTTAATACATTTGTCATGTTGCTAAATTAATGCCCAAAACTTTTAAAACTCTAGAACAGCTGTCTCAGTTGATGTATTTACGTTTTTACTTCACATCTGAATAACAAGCATTTCACCTAGGTACATACTTAGGTTTCTGGGGTCTGGTGGGTGGGTTTTTTTGTTTGGTTTGGTTTTGCAGTTTTTGGTTTGTTTTTTTTTTTTTTTTAAATTTACAAGGTTTTATGCTGTTTCTTTTCTCATCGGTAAACGTATTTATCATTGAGTATTTCAAAAGTAAGACCTTAGTATCCTCCAACAACAATTACTTTCAGGTGTTACCAATTCATACCAATAATCTTATAATATTAAAATATTAAATACATTAAATAATTTTATTCCTGTATCATGCTACAGTAGTAGATGTAAATTTATCAGAAAAAATGAAGTCTCATACTTAGAAGTAAAATTTTACTAAGAACATACATCTGAAAGCCATTATTCAATTAACTTGCTATCAATCCCTTCTTCTGCTTCCAGTTTTTGCTATTTTCTTACCCTTTTTATTTAAAAATACTTCAGCACATTGTCAGTGGAGCTGCACTTGCTGTAATTATGTCTAAACTGGTCTGAAACACTCAAATTTAAAAAAAAAAACATTTTATTTGTGGTTGTATTTGTTGGTATGAACATCTGTAAGCATCAGGCCAGAATCCCTGTGGCATATTTCGTTTATGCACACTGACCAATGGCCACAGGCCTGACCTCATTTTCATGATTCAAGGCTTTCCTTTATCTTAAGCAGGTGGCTTCAAGAAATCATCCTGAATGTTTATCATACTGGTACAAGCATTCTAAGGAAAAACCAAAGAAAACTAGAAGCAGGAAATTGCACTGCTAAGTAATCATCAATTTACCTCAATGACTGTCCATTGTTCAACAACTATTGCATCATTTCCCTTCCTGTTAGAACCTGGAACCCCAGCACCTTCTTCTTCGTAGATAAACAATCCCTCTAAAGATTTGGGCAAATAGTCCCCTGTGAACATAAAGACAAATATAAACTGAAATACAAAGCTTTAGGCTGATATCTTACTGAGATGTACACTTGGTTTTGTTTTTTCTCATTCAACAGTCCTCTAAAATAAAATGAACTGAGGCAGCAAACAACTCAAATTTGAGGTTATTTCCAATGGCCTTCCAATGGAATATTTCCAATCTGGTGTCCAGTTACAACCAGATGAAGCATGCAAATCAGCTTACTATTCAAAACTTTTTTCTATATTGAACTATGAACTGTATTAGCCATTTCCGTGCTCAAATCTGAATTCCAATGTCCTGTGTTCAACACAACCCCTAGAGCAGATGGGCACAAACCCTCCTTACTCAACTTCAATGTTGTACACCTGACAATAAGATTGGCTTTTGGTGTGGTGGGAGAGAGCATAAAGATAAACGAAGCATGAAGTGCAAAGCCTAGCTACTGTTACTTAAATACGTAAATGGCCACAGGAAGAGCTTGAAACAGAAGCAATTGCAGGAAGATTCCTGATGGGAAGGAAGTTTCAGAGCACAACTCCCTGACTCACTTGTTGATGTCTGACAGTATCCGGTTTGCCCAAACTAAAGCTGTGCATCAAATACGGGTTCATTTTGTGGTTTTGCTTCTCCTAAGAGCCATCAGGAAGCCTTTTGTGCAGATGTAATGTGACAGCTGACTATCTTTAACTAAATTTGAACAGTAAAATTATGTAAGCCTCAGAATATCAGATCTAAATCCTCTTCGATATTGCATAAAGATGTAAAGAGATGATTGGTTTTGCCACAGCTTCAGGGACGGCAGATAAACTTAAAGAAAAAAACACACCTAAGCAAATGGAGAAAACTCAGAGAACACAACTGGTCTGGTTTTAAAAACTGACCGGATTGGCACAGAAGCTGTGCTACATAAACCAGAAATGACCATTTTTTGAGCATGCTTGTTAATGTACCATAAAATACCAACTATTTAGTCATGCTATTTTTACCACATTGAACATAGCCAATTTATGTAGTCTGACTCATGATTATTTAGATACTCGCATGCATATATATCTCTGTCCGCTCTTGCAGAGATATTGGACAGATTTTGGGATTACACAAACTTAATGTGGTTGGACAGTGAATTGAATACATGGCTTCAGGCACAAACATATGAATATCTGCACAGCTCCTAATAATTCATAAACAATCTTATCAACTCATGGACTTCCACCTTTCTTCAGTGTTCAGGCAGATACTTATAATGAGTGGTCCACCTACAAAAAGTTAGATAATTTCTTCTTCTATCGTTGTTCAAACATGATAGAATAACTCTAAATTTTAAACAGTTATTGACACAAGACACCTCCGCTCAGCGGTAACTTCAGACAAACTGTTAATTCAAAAAGTGTATCATGTCAAAATCACCTCTACTGAAAAAACTACTTATGCAGCTAACTGGTTCACCTGCTCATTCTGTGGATTACAATAGTTTATCTTTGTTAATATCAGTACTCAAAGAAAGACAAAATCCAAACCTGCTGCATGTCAGACAACACAAAAGGGAAAAAGCAAAAATATTGCCACAGCACTTCGACTAATCTTAGGTACCTCTATGATCATGAGAGTCTCCAAGGCAGCTACAAATGGAGCGAATGCTACAACGATCCAAATGGTTGCTAAAAGAGAATTTACCTAGATTCATTTTGTGACTGCATCCTTTTTTTGGAGCAGAATGTAAAAGTTTTATTAATAATCGACAATGATTTTTTAAAAATTCTTTTTATATTAAAATTTCCTCCTGCCTTAAACTGGGTATTGCATTTTGATCCTGGAAGCAACAGAATTCTGATGATGCTGCAGAACATCTGTAGAGCCCAGATAAGAGGAGGATTTCTGCAGCTGCCTGACTTGTATCTGCTGTTTTTATTTTTATTAAAACAATAGCTAAAAATTGCTCATTTTACTGAGTTTTATAAAAGGATAAGCACTGCTGAAGACACCTCAGTCTAAAAGCAAACAAAGTGAGGTGAAAATGACAATTAGATGTACATGTAGATGTACAAGAAGTAATTCTAGTAATGAGTGCAAGTACTCAAATATTTTCTCTTCCCAGAAAAGCGTTTTAGGCTTCCCTCTGCTGGATGCCAAACTTTTATCTGGTTATAAAACTCTCCAACGTTCACCTCAAGAACATTTTAGCTTAAGAACTCAGTAGCCAAATTAATTTCTTACTGTGGTTACAGACACTTGATCAGCTGCAGAATTCCATCCACACAGTGAGCTGTGCCTTTGAATATATCCAGTTTAATTCAGCAGTGTGCCACCCATGAGTCTAACTGAAACACACAGCAGTCAAGTGGGGCTGAAGCAGAAGCACCAACTGCTGCAAAGAGGCAGCATGAAATCCCTAAATAAGTCATAACCTGGGTATTACGGATGGGATAGTTATTCGCCTAGACACGAGCAGACAGCTACAGGGGAATGGGAATACTGCAAAACTGCTGTTGGACAACAGCTGCAAAGATTAATTTCCACAGCTGCCAAAATCATCCCTCAGTGAATTGTAACATATCTCCAGAGAGTTATTTTCCAGCTCTAAAAAATCTGTATTGAAAACTAGGAGTCCGATTTCTCACCTCTCCTCCCCCAAAGGAAACTTTGTTCTTCCACTGACTTCAACAGATAGGAATTACAACTTAAGACCAAAAAAGATGGCCAATACAAACTGCACCATTAGACTCTTTATGTGCACAAACTATGCAGTTTGAGAGGGGCTAGCTGCTAAATTCAGTCTGAGATAGTGATGTTGATGCGCTTGTGTTCCTCTTACAATCACTAAATTTACTTAATTGCTGAGCTACAGAAATGCTGTGATTCACACTCAAAACTGAACTACTGCGAACAACAAAAACTCAAGAGTTCTCATAATTTTCCAGGTTTGATTTCTGAAGACCCCACATCATCCAACTTCCAAAGATTTATATGTTTTAAACTTTTTTTTTTTAAATTTAAGCCCTTCACTAATCCAGGCCTTGTGAAGGGGATGCTGAACGCATTATGATTATAAATCAGAACATCAGAAAAAAGCATTAAAGCATATAGTAAATATAAAAGTTACTCAAAATTACAGTAACTCTACCCTCCTTGTATCATTTGTGTAAGAAGCAGATGTAAAATGACTTAGGAAAGCTACTTTAATACATTATTAAGTAAACTACCACACTTGATAATCAGCCTGAGTATTGCAAAAATCACTTAAGGTCTCTGAAATATTTTAAACAAACTTTTTAAAAGACTTTTCTCCACTGCAGCCCTGTGTTTTGCTTGCTTATGGCAGTTCAGTGTAAACAATTCTAAAGAAACACCAACAACTTACTACAAGCAAGACGTGAACGGATCCGACCAAAGACATTAATCACATTAGAGAAGTATAAGTTTTAAGTTTGGTATCAAACAACATCTATTACAATAATTAATAAATTCTGAAACAATTAACTATGTTAGACTCTCTTGGTCTGTTCCCCTGGCACTAGAGCACTACCATTTTCTTCAAATTATTTTCAAGTAATTACACATCAGTAGCTACAGACTATTTTTTGCAACACTTCTAACTTCTGGCTTTCAGACAAATTCAGTCCAAATGGAAACAAGTCTCTTAATTACATATTTTACCAACAACAGAGTTTTAGAGTTCAAAATACTTCAGCCAATAAGTAGCTTTTCCTGTTGTCAGCAGCAGTACAGCACTGTCCCACAGCTCTGCCAAAGCGCAGGGTTTTAGGCTCAGTGGGGTGTTCAGCGATGGGCCTGCGCCAGCAGCAGCACTGCCGATGCTGGGTCTGTGCCGGTCCACCAGGAGGACAAAGGCTAGGAAGTCTGAAAGAGCTAGTAGGATCTCTCCAGAATAAAACCTGAGATCAAACTGAAACTGGCAGAACGAACAAGGGAATTTGAGAATCCTGTGGCTCGAAGCTCTATCACTGGAACAGTCTGAGCACTAACTGAGCTGGTAAGATTCCTGCAGAAGAGTGCAGGAAGCAGGAGGGACTAGGGCAGAGCGCTCTCTCAGCTATGTGAAAAGGTCCAGGAGGATCAGACTACAGTTGAGGGCAAGGACAAACACAGATTTTTCTGCCCTCTGCATATGTCCACATCTAACCAGAACAACCAGCAGAAACATCCTGAAACTTCACTATCAACAGTCAAATTTTAATGCAATTTGGTGTTTTGGAAAGAATTTTTAAGCTCAAATTGCTGGAGAAAGCAGGAAGCACAGAAAGACTGACTTCGTTTTAATAGCAGAGTAAGCACAGTGAGAAATCAAGGTGCTCTTTTGTCTCATTAAAAATATTCAGAGTGCAGCAGAAACACTATCTAATTATTTTTCCCCCTCATTATATTTTCCTTAAAAAAAAAAAAAAAAGAAAAAGACCTAGTGCAAAAGTTTATTTCATTATAACACTACACTACTTTCCTGCTTTGGAAATCCTCAATTTCACAAAACTACACAGAAATTTCAGTTATTCAGAGCTATCACTACTGAGAAAACAAGTTACAGAATCTGATACCTGAAAAGAGAACAAGTTTACAGCGACTATCTGAACACGCTTACATATTGCCCTTCACACCAAGAAGCAAAACATTACCTACTTTGTGAAAATTATGTAGTTCTATATAAACAAGTAAAAGCTTCATGGTATTCTGGGACAGTACTCACCTTTAGAAGTTTCCCAGTGTACAAAAGAATCAATTAAGGACAATCCTTGCTTATAATAAAACGTGGTTAATTCTAGCCAGTCTGCTTCCAGTGTACTAATAACTGGTCCCTTTCTTGTTACTTTCATAGACAAAGCACCTTCATGATAGGTCCAGCAGGTAGAATCATCATCAAAAACATTGAAGACTGTATATAGCTTGTCTAAGAAAAGAAAAAGGAAGAATGAAACTCTGGAAGACAGTGCTCTGAAATAAAATATTATTAATCTTTTTTTTCACCATGTTTTCCCAATTTTAAGCAACAGCTTTAAGAATTCTTTCCTGATGAGACCATACTCAGCTTGAGCCCTAAACACAGGGCTCACCAGGTGTGAGGGGGGTACGCTCTGGGATATGAGACAAATTGGAACATATTACAGTTGGGTTGTCACTGGACCTTTTAGGCAGGTGGAGTTTTCATAGCAAAACCATAGAGCTAAGAGAAAAACACAGAGGAAACAGGCTTCATTTCTGCTGCTCATGGAACTTCTTCTAACTACAAATATTTGAAACTACTATAACTGAAGATTAAAGACTGTTTTCTAAATTTTTCAATATTAGGAATGCCTTGTACAGTACTGATTTTTACTCATTATTTTCTGAGGATTACTTGAGTACTAGTATAATTAGTCACCTACTGGGGTTTCCCACAGAATAACTGATGAGTGTGTGAGTTAAGCACACAAAACCTGCATATATCCTCAAGTGCTTTTTATATCTATGCATTAATACAGTGCTGTTACAAAAACAGAGTCATAAACAAGCATTCATCAAAAAATTAAAATTCACAAATCCATAGCATTTCAGTAAGTCACCGGTGACAAGTTATGAAGTCCTAGCTCTATGTGTTCTACAAATACACCCACGTGTATGCCACTGCTGTGAAGAAACAACACAAAGCAGTTGCCAAAAAATGCTCTCGGATTGTCTAATAATTCAACATTTGAGCAGCCTAAATTCAGATTGCCAAAACAAAGGAACTTGGCTTAGATGACCCTACTTAAGATGCTAGTGTCTCTAGGCTCCAGAAACAGAGGGAGATTTCCAAAGCAGGATTTGGACTGTAGGTAGTCTGAATAAATCTCTGGGAGAACCCCTCTCTGTTTTGAAAAGTGTTACCGCACCCACTGCAAATAACATCAGGTGCCTGGACTAAGGTAGAGTAAATTCGGGACAAAATTTTAAACTCTACCAAAGAGATGACTCTTTTCTAGACAGTTTCATTTTGTCACCTCCACAGGTGGCTGTATTAACATAAACGTGTTTATCGTGACAAACCTTTAATTTCCTTTCCCTTATACTAAGCTGAGATCACTTTTCGATTTGTTCTTCAGAAAAAAAAAAATCGTTTCTTGATACAACTACTCGATCACTCAAGTGTATAAAAAATTTGCCTCTGCAAGCAGTGTATTTATAGACAGTCAAATATGACACATTATGACCCCCAAATCTAGAACTCGGAGACGGTTTTGCATCTTTTGAGTAGACCTTAATAGAAGTGGCATAGTGAAGTGGCAGTACATACCTACGTGCATGTAAGACCTTCTTTGAAAATTCACATCAGTTTTTTTTGAAGTGATGGTTACATACAACATTTAAAAAAAGAAGGTGGTTAAGTTTTCCTAAGTTTTGTCTTACGAACTCCAGTAACTTTACAGATTACTTGGCTGTATATAGAACCCTGGCATATTCTTGTCAAAGTTTTTCGAAGAATTTCCTGGGAACACTGCATGTAGGGGATGTACTGGTTGCTAATCTGCCTGGTCACACCAGTCTGCACAAACAAAACTCCGTAACAGAACCAAGAGCTTTCAGCTTTTTACTTACAGGATTTCTGTTCTGCTACATATAGCAAGCCTACTATTTCAAGCTGTATGGAAAGAGTTAAGCTGTAACAGATCATGCTATAAAGGCTCAGTACAGTTGTACAAGAACTGCTTTAATTCAAGTGTTAAAAATAAGAGGGACATTGATTATTTCAGTGCTTAGAGTCATTATCCTGAGGGCCTACAAACTGGAGAGGGTGCTTAACTCTTAACAGGAAAGTGAAAACGTTGCTTTTCAGAGCAATTAAAACATGTCTGGTCCATCAGGGAAGAACCTATTATGTCAAAATGCAGTGACATGAAAGTTTCATGTTGCCTGCTTTCTACACAATACTATCTTGCATTAGTTCTCATGCTTTAGCTTACTTCTTCCTTTTCACCTTTTTTTCCTAGCGAACCAGACAGCCTCAGTGCTTCAGCACCAGAAGTCACTCTTTCAGGCAATCTCTCAAAGAGACTGCACGAAGTATCTCGGCTTCGTTTACAACTAACTTCTCTACCACAGCACCAACATTTTTCAATGATGCTTTTCCTTCCTATACAACTTTTTAATACTTAGTTTTCTGTAGTGTAAATTCATTTTGTAACAATTATCCTCTTTGATTTCACAGTCAATGCATTAATTTAAGTGATCTCTTTCAGGATGCTTCTTGAAGGCATGTTAACCAGAAAGAATCCATTATGAACGGATTTGTTTGCCCTACATTATGCGAGTTGGCTAGAAGCACGTAAGGTTACAGCTCTAGCTGGAAGGGGCTCTCTCTGTTGTCAGTTTTCAAACAGGGAGAACTAGAATCATAACATATTCTTGGAAATCCATTACATGTTTAAGATTTAATATTAAGAGTAAGTAAAAACCATATGCATTTGGAAAAAAGGTTTTAAAATAACTGCATTCTTTAAAAAGATTTTTACTGCCACATATTTGTTATACACATATAAAGCAAAAAAAGCTGTTTGCACCACATTTAAAATCAGAATTACACCGGGTGATTTTTTTGGGTTTTTTTTCCTTTTTCTTTAAATTACAAACTAGAATTTTGACAGTACATTCATAATATTCTATATGAAAACTGAACCATCATTTTAATATATTACTACAGTTCACACACACAAAGCTGAAGGAAAAATATTTCTTGTTTCTTTTTTTTCCCCCCCAACTTACAACTTCAGAAATACGTATGCATTTAAGGAAGATGCATCTTCCAAACCCACTATTTGATACAATAGAATACGCTGTTCTGTTATTTCCCCCCCAACATCTTTTTAAAACAACAGCTCAACAAAAGACTTCATTTCTACACTAAACAAGCAGCATTTATTACCGTCTCCTTTTTGTGGTTTAACAGGGCTGACTTCTTTTCCAAACTGGAAATCTGCATCCTGTAGCAGACCACTTTCTCCTTGCATTTCCTCCTCTATCCCACTCTCGGATGAGTGACCACTCAATGTCCCTTCATTCCAGTTTTTATAGTTTTCATCAGAATTTTTTCTTCTGTGTTCCCTATTTCTTCTGCCCAGTGTTGATTCCAGCTCGGCACTTCCATCTGTGCTCGCTCCGTTACAGGCTTTAGGTTGAGGAAAATGTTGCGTTACAAATCCCACAAACTTCTTTCCTCTTTTAGCAGCTTCGTTAACCTGTATTTACAACAGAAATTTATCTGCAAAGTGAGTTTAGAATTGCACGTAATTTTTTTTTAAAAAGCTTCTATGTACCTGTTCTGTTTAACTAAATTGCTGATTTTCAAGGACATAAAGATCATAGAATCATAGA
>VZSC01010121.1:221460-250660 GCA_013398225.1 Steatornis caripensis | reverse complement strand
GGGGGGGGGGGGGGGGGGGGGGGGGGGGGGGGGGGGGGGGGGGGGGGGGGGGGGGGGGAAGTAACCAAGTAATCCCCTTTGATTTTGTTTTCTATTAGCTGTAAATCCAAATACAGAAAAACTCCGGTTCCCAAATCAAAAAGCGAAGGTACTTTCCATTCATTTTTTATAAATTAGAAACAGCAAGCCCTTGACGATTTCAAGCTACAAACTTGGTTAAGAGCAGGCTTGATTTCGCAGCAATGTCAGAGCTGCTACAAACCAGCAGAGATTTTCCATGCCACGTCAATTTCCAGCCAGCCCCCTATCAGTGCTCTCTTGCAGAGGACACCAATAGTGCTTTGTTTGTCCTCCTAGACTGAATGGGTGAGGGGGGGTGAGGGGGGGTGGGAGAAGAACTGAAAAAGAAAGTTAGAGAGAAACTTGTCTGTAATTACTTACCTCCAGAAGTTCTACTCAACAGCAACAGCAATTCAGAGGGGAAAAAGTAAGTTACTCAGAATGAAAGAATGAGAAAAGAGCCTCAACATGGTTGGAGACGAAAATCATTTCCAGAAAGGAAGTCAGCTTCAAGAGGAAATTGCTTCTGGCATCTCAAAGGGTAGAAAAGTAAATGAAAAGCAGTTTAGTCCTTATTTTAGATTTCAAAGTTTAGTTCCTATTTCCTTTCCACAGGAACTTTCTTCCAGAGGAAAAAACCCCATGAACATATATAATATATGGTAATAATGCAAAAACAGGTAGTAAAGAAGTTTCTTGTCAACAAAATAATGTATGATTACAATAAGCATCCACACTGTTAAAATCAACATACAAAATTGGTTTTGATGAACAGCGAAAAATGACACTGAAACAGTCCTCATTTCAAATCAGAAAGACATTTTCAAAGTTACATACGAAGATAGTTACAAGATTTTGTTCCCCATTTTTCATGGGTAGTGAACAACTGAAATCCCCTTCTCTGTCAGGCTCACCTCCATACAGCCACAGACTTTCAACACTGTTTCATAAGTGTATTTTTCCTTAAGTTCTGAAAATTGAGTATAAACTAAGGGCTCTTCACTCTTACATTAACCACTGCAAGTCACTTGTAACTGCACTACACTCGATACAGTCCATGATAATGCATGGAGAGAAAAAGGAACAGCAATTGATTTTCTAAGGCCCTGTTACTGCCAGGGTGGGCAGTTAGAAAATTTATCTCTTTATATTTAGACTGTATCTAGAGAAATTAAGAGCCATCTAGAGAAGGACAGAGATTCATAATACGATTTTGGATGAAAGGAACTTCCCATTTGAATTTTAAAAGCTTTTTACTTCTTTTCCCACTGAAAAATACTAATCTTATTAAAAATGCCCACATTTAATTACTGCAAGCTAGGCATTAATAATTTGTGGTTTTCTTCCTGTTCTACTGCAAGCAAAGTGATCTAACTTTTATTTAGGTAGCTTACCAGGAACAGTAAGTCTCTGAAATCCACATTATAGTTTAAAGCTATTCAAGTTTGGAAGAATTTAAAGATCACTGAGTGTAGGGCCTAGGACTGAAGTCATAATTACAGCACACAGTCTTTAGAACAAGCTCCCAGGTGCTGCAACCAAGAGGAAATCCCTCAGTGTTGTCTTCTTGATTAGAACCTAGGAAACAGACCAAATAAGCAAAATTCTTCAGCTTCCTTCATGTCTGCTTAAACAGAAATTGCCCCCCGTCCCCATAAAGGTCATCCCTGAGTTGTTGCTGAACCAGACATACATGTAAACTGTCCACTCAACCTTGAGATCCTGCTGCTTCATTCCACACAGTCCTTAAGATCCAGTGTTACCACACGTACAGAGCCAAGGCATGAATAAGAGAGCTGCTGCAAGTAAAACAACTTTTTGCAGTGCTAGGCCAGTTGCCAGCTGGTTGCTTATTTTTATTTAACTAGAGCTAGCTACATTTTCAATGATGTCAGAATACTGTATTTTGAACTCTGTGATAAGGCTTAAATTATATTTCAACCCTCTCACCATGACGGGATTTTTCAGAGTATAAGCAAACTCTTACAACACCAACACAGAGACACTGTTAAGGATAAAAACAATGGACCTTATTTTGGGTAGCCCTAGATGAGTTAAGCAGTTATAAGCTTCCAAGTTGGAAGTCAGTCAACAGTTGCCCTGGCAGACTTGACTCACAAGTCACTAGACTGAACTAAGGGACTAAAGATCTCACGTCTCAGAAAAAAACAAAACAAAACCAAGAACTATAGCAGCATCCCTCACAGGAGTTCAAAACTGCATCAAAGCACCTGAATGGCTCAGGAGACAAACAGGATCGTAAGATTCCGGGATTCAAGAGCTGCTTAAGGAACTGCCCGAATAGCTATAGCATCCTGTTGCAAAGTGGGTATAAACTACAAAACAGTCCAATTATCATGTCCGAAAATGCAAAGGCTCTCGGAACTGGTATCAGAGAAGAACAGATACCTAGAACTACCCTGTGATTCACTGAGGTGTGGTAGTCACAGCAACCCCCACTGAAAGACTCATTCACTGAAGCATGATACAAGTTTTTCAAAAGGCGAAGACAGCCAAACAATGGACCACCCGTTAACCCAAAGGAACTATGCTTCTGTGGAAGTCTTCCAGGATCCCCCTATGGTTTTTATTCTGATGAAATGGAAAAATGATACAAAGATGGCAAAAAAGAGTAGCGCACCAACAGGAGCGTGTGTCCACCACTGGACTATCGACTGTCTTATCGCAGTGCGGGAAGAGAGGCAGCAGCGGCTCTGCACACTAGTTTTGACCAAATGCAAGACCGGCCCTGCTGTCTACCCACACCTCAGGGATGTTCCTGTCTCTTGCTCATGACGTTCTTTGTTCTCTGTTGTCGGTATCACAGGAGGTTTGAAAACATTTGTGTGGGAGGGATTTTTGTCTGTCTTGTTACACTGCTAAACTTACCAAGTGTAAGGACATAACCTGATGCTTAAAACTGATGTTTTGAAATACATGTCCTTCTGCTCCCAACTCCATGCTGAGCTGCTCACTAGTAACATCACTGACATCCAAGGCAGGCACTCTGCCTGCAGCATTGGTGCCGAATAAATGTGCTGGCAGCCCTGTTTGATGTAATTTCTCTTGCTAGAATCAGAAAGACATTTTGGTTTTGGAACACCTGTGATAAACTGACTTGAATACAAAGCCTATTTACAAGAATGCGTTCTCTTCTCCAAACCCAAACACAACCTCCACAAACCATTTAATAAAATAATACAGTTTAAATTTTGTCTCCTCTAGTATCTTAAAAGAATGGGAGATAGTACTTCACAGTAGTATGTTCTTTTTTCAAGTCATTTGAGCTTCCTGTTGATTTAAATCATAAACCAAAGAAAATTACAAACACAGGGTGGGTACATAGAAGGTTTTCCTTGTCTGTGTATGCACAGTGTCAAAATAAAAGGTAAAATAATAAATAAGAACTCGGGGAAATTGACTTATAAGCACTTAATTTTTAATGGACACCAAAACTCAAGAAAGATCAAAAGCTACTGAATCCGCAATTCAGTCAGCTATACCAGGATCCATAGCAAACATTTCCTTAAAGACATCCCTCTCTTTCTGATTAGGGTATAGGCTACTATGTTAAAAGTAAAAGGCATCGTACTTGTTTAATGCCTCCTTAACTTCAAAAAGCTTCAAAAGAAGCAGTCCTTTGTTTTAAATTTTGAAATATATATCACGGACTTTGTAAGAAGGGTGTAAAATTTTTAGGTAGTATCACAATCATGACAAATGACTCCTGCTCTATCACATGACTTAGAACTGGCTGAAGCTTCTGAGAGAACGATCTCACATTTCCCAGGCTGTTAGACCAGCACTGGGACAAAAGCATCATTGGCGGTACATCTGTGAGGTTATTCACTCAAAACATTTTAACTCATAAGCTTACCTGGAATAAATCCACTATTACAAGCTGCACGGACTTTAAAGATCCATTCCTGTTCTCGAGGTTAAAAAGAGTAGTGAGCATCAGAAATACAAATACCTTAACACTGTACCAATTACCTAAAGAATAGATTATTGCTACTTATAAAGACTTCACTAGAACCAAACTGACTCAACTAACAAGAACTACAAGGGGTAACTCTTAGTTCCTCTGACAAAGTCAAAATGTAAATAAACATTTGGACCAAACATGTTTTCCACTTGGGGTAATAACTACCCGTGTTTGCAGCTTAAAGGCATATAAGGGCACCACTAAAAAAAAAAAAAAATCAGCATTATTATCTGCTATAGATCAGTCATTACTGACGCAGAATGACATTAGTAAGACACAAAGGGGAAATTACAAACACAAGCTAAATTAGTCAGATTCCTCCAGAACCTGAGGCTATGTGAACAGCTATAGGACTCAACAATGCATTAAAAAATAACTAAACATTAATCATCTCAAATTGCACCACTTTCAAACTTCACAGTTCCTCTCTGCACTTTTTAAGCCTACTTCCTTTGTTTTACGACTCAAGGCAAATGTAAAGGTTTTGCTGGGGATAGAATTTTTTTTTTTTGCCTTTTCTGTCATTATCCTAACAGAAAAATTCTGAAATTCAGTTGTCGAAACATTTCACATCCCCATCCCCAAGAACTATTACTTTAAAATAAAACACTGACATTTAGTTCTTTTTCTGTAGAACCATTTGATTAAAAACTTTTTTGCCCATATTTTATTTAAAAGTGTTAAGAAAGTAGCAGTGTTCCATTCTGAGGGCTCCTTGGCTTGGCAACTTTAAAAAATTTTTTTATTTGTCTTTGCCCCATTTTTTTTTTCCTTTGAAGGAACAATTTTGTGACTATAACAGGAATACAGTCCCGTTAACACATTTAACTTGAGCAGAAAAGCCACCTTTTCTGCAGTATTTAACATGTTCTAAAAATAATGAGACATGACAACAGTAGTTTGTTTTAATGACTGCAAAAGCATAGTTTAATGATAAAAGTTCATCAGTTCCATTTTTCATATTTTTCTAAACCTGTATTTAAACTACTCAATGCTACAATTAAATAAGCAAGTTACAATCCAAACAGTAGATTACGACTAATTTGACTTAAACTTTTAGTTACCAATCCAGAACTTTGGTGGAAGTTACAAACAACAGAAACTTGTTTATTATTGCCATATTACAAGTAATTTAAACAGAAAGAGCTTCTGATTTATAAAATCACTAACAGTTCTCCAAAACGAGATCTGCAAATTTATTAAGCTTTTATGTATGCACACCCACAGTATCTCACTTATCAAGACTGCAGTAACTGGATCATCTGTATCTGCAATACGGTATCAAATAACACAGCCTTGCGATCAACTAAAATTATGCATTCTAGAATGGCACTGGATGTTCTAGTTTATCTGATTAAAAACAACTGGAAGCATTATGAACAGTATCCTGTTTACCTTTAATGTACACACTTACGTAAACTGCAGCTCCACTGACAAAGGTATAAAAAGACCACACAAGGCTCTCAAAATTACAGTTTCAATACTTTAAATTATTTGTAACTCAAATTCTAAGAATGCCTTACAGGAGCTACACTTTTCCACTACATCTTAGCTACATTATTAAACATTGTTAAAGTGAGAGCTACATATTACTGTCTGCTTTCTATATTTCTATTTGGATTTTCTACCTAACAGCTTATACAGATTTGCATACAGGATTGCACACCTGTATCAAGGCACTGGCATTGTATTTCAGATCCTTAAAATACAGATTTAAACTGTGTATTTTTTACTTAAGTAGGAAACATAGAAACTTTTATGCCAGGTGAATTGAAACTACCTTAGTACTTCAACATTACAACACCAAAAACCTATTTTGCAGTAATTTTTATTGTAAAAAACCTATTTTACACCCATACAACTTCTCACATTTTAGAACTATGTTACAGAGAGAAAAACATTTTGAAAAAGTCACACGTTCTGCTAGTTTCTGCTCACATACTATGGGAATGCAGCTTACTCACTGACTTAATATTAGCTGTTTTGAAAAATGAATTTCAGAATACAAAGAATTGCCAATTTCATATGAAAGTTGTAAACAGTTTTTCGTGGACGACGAATGGACTTCAGATGCTTAAGACTAGAAGTAGCAGGAACCAAAAATGTTAGTGAACTAGAGAATTCTACTTAATGCAAGAAAATAGTCGTTGATCAAATGCATAAAGGAGAGAGGTAACTGGTAACTTCTCTGCCAGTCTACAGGTTTTCATCCAGTGTTATCTAACAGAACGTGTTAGAACTAACATGTTGCCGTACAAATACAATAGACATATAAATTAAATAGACAACGGTTGCTAGACATACTTTAACAGCTAGCACAGAAGAAAACAAAAGATACCATCAGGGTCTCTAAATTCTAGGGCATGGAAGACAGAATTAATTTGGTTTACCAATATATGACTGTGACAAGCAGTACACAAAGATTACTATTTGCTGTTAGCTATTGAACGTCCATAGGGCACAGTCCTAATCTGACATGTTCCCTCTTAGCACATATGGGGAAACTGCAGAAGACCAAAGAGAATGTCACCCTTCTCCACGCCCCAAAAATCAGCGAGGGATCAGGATCTCAGTATCTGCAGTTAACTAAGTGACTCTGTATAAAAACACAGGAGTCTCCATATTACAGATTTTTTAAGTGGCAGGATAATGCTGTGTAGTGTCAGAGATTAAAAAGGTAATGAATGTCAGAACATCAAGATAACTCAATTTTAGGCACTACCTGAGGAAATGATGTAGTTCTTTCTCAGCGCACATCATTTGTGTATCCCTGTAACAAAATTACAGAAGTTAGTTACTGCGCCTCAATCGTGCCTATGGAAGGATTCAACTACTGGAAGCTTAAGAGTTCAGTTACTACTGGTTGATGTTATGCCATCATTCTTGGCAAGCATTTGGAAGAAAGATGAGCTACAATGTCAATGGAGAGCCCTCAATATTTCAAGTGACCTGTGGTTCCTGGAAGAAAGCCAACATTCAGAGCTTTGTCTTTGTCTCTTCTAGGTCTCTCAAATCAAAGTGAAGCATTATTAAGACCCAGTGATACAACCCTAACCAGCAGTACCTCCAGACCGATGTTAGAGACCCTCACAGTAGGACACTGCAGGTATACTTCTGTGCCTAACACTGAATATCCTTCCAAATGATCAAGTTCATATGCAAGTAAAAACAAAGTAAATGTTCTCTGAAGCAAAGACCATGGCATCAACTCATTATCAACAATCTAACATCTGTACCAATTAATGGAAAATAAGTTAAATTTTGCGAGTACCTGGACTAGAGACACCATCTGATGACATGTAAATGACTGCACAGTATTTGTACACTTTCAAGTTAATTCATTCAAAAGACCTCCCTGTAGGCCTGTATTTTTTTTAATATAGTACTCACTGTAAAACTTACTTCTTGGATCTCTAAAGCAGTTTAAAAACAGGGAAGTCATGTTTGGTAAACAAATTGTGAATTCTAAAAATAAGAACTTGGGACTAGATCTTCCAAAACCTGGGTCAAATGAATATTTGTTTCATGATACAAGAAAGAAGGCTCTAACAGAACACACAACCTTCCTTTGGCACCTCCAGAGACAGCACTTCATTAAAAAGAAAATATTTATTATATAAAAATTCTTCAATGGAAATGAATTATAGTTACAATGTGCCAAGATTTTTGTTAATACATTTATACTGATGAATTCTAAGACCTAAAAATCAAACAGAACAACTGGACAGATGTTTTTAGTGGTACAGACTGGCTCAGAAACATGACAATCTACAGCAGATGAGTGTATACTCCCTCAAAAATAGGCTGAGATTCCCATGCATCCAACAAATTGTGTATCTTTTTTTGTTATTTATCAGTAAAACAATCCCCCACAGCCGCGATGGTAGCAAGTTTTTAAAACCAGAAACTATTAAATTATACTTGTGTAGATTTTCCTACCTAACAAAAGGTGGAAAGCCACTTGAGGAAACTTGCAACCAAGACACAGTATTTGGCATCTCCTTTCACAACAGCATAAGAACAGAACTGGACTCTGGCTCTCTTCTTGTACAATATGAAAGAACACTATTGACTGCTAATATAATCTTTAAATATAGTTAATATTATGCATGGATTATTTAGTGACTATAATGCCCACTCTATAAGATCCCTGAATGATTAAAAGAAAAAAAAAACACCACAAAAAGAAAACCCTCAGATTACAACAGAGCAGACAAGAAGTTGAAAGCTCAAGGATATTTTACATACATAAAATAAAGACCTCAGTGCTACCTATAAAATAAGTAATAGCTTGCACTCCTATGAACTACAGACGCTGCATTTTAATCTTCGAGGAATCAGACTTTTACAAACCATAGAAGAAATACTAGCGGAGGGGAGACGACAAACAAGGGGTGAAAAGAGAAAATTATCTTCCCGCAGTTGAGGAGAAAGTAGTAATTCATCTCAACTCCTGATACTGCCAAGGAGTTCCTAAGTTTTGTACAGACAACAGAAAAAGTCAAAGAAGCAAGGAGAAGTTGTCAATGGTAAGAAGTCAAGTCTTGCCTTTTTCTATAGGTTAAGGCCTACCATAAAACCAAGTTAACTGCAAAAAAAAAAAAAAGAAAAATGTCAGCCTCATATGAGAGTAAATAATTAAACTAGTGGTCAAAGATTTATTGTAAGAAGTTATTATACCCAAGCACTAAAATGACACATAAGTAAAACACTCGATAAAAAAGCAGAGAATACCAATTGCAAAAAACCTTAAAGTACATGAACTCTACTGAAATCAAAACAAAATGCACGTAGATTTATAACCAGATTTTAACCCACAGCACACAAATGCTGTCAGTATGTGGGAAAATGGTTTTTACTTTGTAACTAATGGGTCGTTTAAGTTTATGTAATTCAGAAATTAAATGTTACATTTTCCCTTTTATTAAAGTATCCTGGTTTTCAATCTATGTTAGCAACCAAAGTTTATACAGTAGGCCGTGTATCAGAAATCACCATTTTGTCCTGTAACAGTATTTTTAAGAAAGGAAATGCAGGATAAAATAATGGTTTTATGTGTTGTACCTGTCCAAACTACAAAATTTCATTTTATTTATTTATTTACAAAAAGGAGTGGTATTTTAACTTAGGCATTTTCAGACAAATCTTAGGAAGACTATAACCTCCATGTGATAGGTACATGTTATCAAAGTAGACAGCTAAAAATCCGTTTTACAGGCTCTGTAGAAGACGACAGTCTAAGAATTTTATCTTCCATTCTGTAACTTTTTTCTAGGATGAAACTGGGGACTTCATGTATATCAAGGTTTCAGACTCACAGACGAATGATATGAAAAATTTCTTCTCGGAGAATGCAAGCTCAGTTCCTAAAGAGGATGAAAAACGCTGTGTTGTTTCCTCTACTTTATTCACTACATTAACAACGCTTCAATGAAAAGTCACAGTCCATTCTGATATTGTGTCAGCTAGACTGACTTAGTTCAAAAAGAAAAATCAGACTTCCAGTACATACACAGGTGAAGTCAAAAGTGGCAAGAAATATCTTCCTTTATTTACAAGTATGGAATCTTAGAATGAGTTCGAAATTAATTTACTAGAAAAAGTAAAGCTTTGTTCATTGATCACATAGCCTCAGTAAAGTATGTCAAGTTATTAAAGCAATTTTATCCTCTTTCTAACTGGATAGGGGAAATTTATTTTTATAATATCTTACAGGGCAAAACTATTTAACCAATTCTATTTTTTTTGCTTTTACATTCTCTGTAATGCAGATTAGAGCAATGCATTACTATGGGAATTTATAATAATGCTTACATTATTTTTTCAGCAGCTAAAACCCAGATTTATAAAACTTGAGCTGAATAACTGATAGCTGTCCTATCTGTACATAATCACAGTCCACTGCCTATTTGTTAAGTAACTTGTCAGTGGACGCCACTAGCTGCTGACAAAAGGATGGCAAGATCCAGAAAACAGCACTATCATTTTAGGCACTGGCAATAGTTTTTAGAATACTTGTACTATTCTGTTTATTCTTCCTAAGATCAAATTCTCTTACAGTTTCCCTTTGTATCTCAGCTGCTCTGCATCCCAGTTTGTGGAACTCCCACCTGTTTTATTCTCTTTACTTAACCAAAGAGTCCTTTATTCCCATTCCTACTACGCCATGACAGACTCAAACTATCTTTGTTTTCTGACCTTATCTTCATAGCTCAGGCCTTTTCAGCACACTAGTTTTTTTTCTGTTGTTTTGTTACACTTACTCATCTTTTTATCCACCCTTCTGGCTCTTTCACATCAAGGTTTCCGTTTCTTTCCACCATCTACTAGCACCACATCACATTGTGCATTGCATTCCTAAATCTCTAGGTTCCATGGCCCTCCAGCGCCAGTCTCCCTACCCACTTTAGCTTTCATTACATCAATCTTATAGGACTTCAGTCCCGATCTATTTATCCTAATCTTTTCTTTAGTTTTTGACTCTTATTAGAACATGGAAGACACAAATACATTTTCTCCTCTCTACTGCCTGGTCCCAACAGAAAAGAGCTATATCTCAGTTTCACATTCACAAACTTCTAATATTTTTTAAAAGCCACATCTGGAGGTAAATCAGTGACACATACACAGACAAGAAGTCACACTGTAACAAATAGCAAGCTGCTGCTACAAATCACTGGGCTGTTTAAAGCCTATCAAATAAGAAATAGACACAAATTTTAACATGTGCAAAACATGTATTCTTCCCTAGTTTCATTTTATTAAAATACTTATTTTTTTTAAAAGGGAGAAAAGGGTAGAAAGTTGAGTTGTCAATAAAGGAATTAAAGCAGTTCCTGAAACAAAAAATATGCATTAAAGTCCTCAAAATTTCCCTCTCTGTTGAAGGAAAATAATCCAAGCACACACAGAGCTTGGGAAGTTGAACTAGAAAGAAAATGATGGAATTCATATATACGCAATTATCCCAGAAATGAATGACACGGATTATATAAAGTTTGTTTCACGTAAGGGAATTATTAGGAAATTTACAAACATGAAGGAAGCAGCTAAGTAATACTGCAGACTACACTAAATTCTATCTGAGCATGTTATATTATTTACCAATTCGTAAATAGCAAGCATTGCAATGAAACAACTGACCCCAAGTTGCATATCAGGCAGCTGCTAGTTGGTATGTTGATGATTGATCTCAGCCAAGAAAATCATGTAGACCAGAGCTGCCCAAATGGCTTCATAGTGAACACTCCATAGGGCCTTTTACAGGCAATAAACACTTGCTACGACAACTAGAATTTTAGATTCACGTTTCTGAGACTAAGGTAGCTTTAAATAAAAGATTTATTCTGTCAATTTCACTGTGTGTATAAATTAAAAAACCCAAAACTTACCTATACAGAAAATAGGTCATAAGATTTTTTTATTCCAGATGGACTATCATACAATAGCACACAGTACTAGTATAAAATTACTATACGTTTTCTGAAAATGATTACATCAAGACTTCCCCTTATAAACCACAATTTACGTACACATACATGTGTATATGTGTGCACACATGAATATTTATGTGTATTATACACACACAGAACATGAATTTTACTTTGTTACTCTTAACTGAAGAGAAAAATGGGAGTGCTCTAAGTAGGTAAATTTACAGAAGGTTCATTCTGTTTTGACAGAGGAAAACCCTCCTCTGCCTTTTCAGTTAGAGGCACTATAATTACTGCCAATGTACTGTGGACTGGAAATGCTCAAGCAAAGAATCTTTGACCTTTCTAAAACACATTTTCTTATACTAAGTCAAAAATTCCATTTTAAAGCTTACAAAAAAGATTGTGGGCAATAAAGAACAAAGTAGTGACAAAAACAAACCATGCAAACAAATCTGAAAACCAGGATACATTTCTATCATTGACAGGTTCTTGTTGATAGAGAATCCAGTTCACTGGGTTTTCAGGAAAAAAATATCAAAATACTTACTACCTTTGTACTTTTGTGTGCCTTTCCAGAACATTTTCGGAAGAAAGGAGTAAGCTTAGAAGTAGTACTATAGCTCTGTACTCCAATCCAGTGTATAGCACTTTTAGGTTCCCAGAAACAGATTAAGGAAGATTGTGTCAGACTTTGTCAGCTAAAACTAAACTAGCCTATTGTGAGGACTAAAGAGTTTAATAACATAAGATTGGTTTATTTTTTTTTGTCCCCCTCTAAAGCTAAATGCCAAAAGCTCAAATAAAACAGAACATCTCCTCTACCGCAAGGACCTAAAATGCTCCTATAGGAAAAGACCCTGTATGATCCCATGCTGTTAATGTCAGCCAAAACATTTTGTTGGATACAGACCATGAGAATAGCAAAAACTCTCGACACTAGAATCATGCCTACCCCTGACAGGTATACCACCACTAGAAAAGGTTACCAAGAAAAAAAAAAAGAAAACCAAAACATGAAAAAACCAGAAGCATGAAACAAAACAATACACACCACCCAGCTACCCACCTCCACGTGCCAGAGCGTTTTACACCTTTGCCTAGTTTATGCAGGCTGCAACTGTGTTGCTCAGCTCACCAGGCCTCACAGGTCAGTCTCATAAACACACAATATCCAATAAACATTTACCAGGCCAGTGCCCTAGAACTCAAGATAACCACCTAGCAAAACAGGTATTTAATTTTTTCTTTGTGCTCACAGATTTCAAATTTCTCTGTATAAAATGATATCTGGTTTATAAAATACAAAAGGTAGAATAACAACATTGATAATAAAATTCATGATTATATAATAAATACTAAGACTTATGCACTTTAAAAAAAAGAAGAAAAATCCCAACAACCAAAGTCTTCTATTATTCAAGACACTTGTAGGGAAATTAAATTACTTGGGTATGTCAGGACTTCCCACTTAAGATGTTTGAAATAGCAGTTTTGTAACATCTCTTGTAGCAATAGAATACTCTTCAGCTTTTGTAAAAATACTTGATTACTGTCCTAATTTACCATTTATTTTGGCATCCTTTTTAATGAGGAATGAATTATTAAAAAGTACCTATTAATCACAATACATTCTTAATTTTATTGTACGTTTTTCTGTAGCCAATTATTTACTGTCACTTTTAATATCCAATTATAAAGAAATAGCCTTATTGTACATTAAGAATCTCTTCCAAGACACTAGAAACACCGTTGATATAGAAGCAAAAAAATTGTAAACAAAGAAAAAAAACTTTTTAGTCATTCAACCACTCTTAATTCATTCTGCTCTTCAGAACAGTCAGAAACAACTTCTACTCAAACAGAAAAAGAACTACTCCTGGAAACTGTTATGGCTTGGGTAGATTAATCCAGCATTTTGAAGAGCATAACTCCCATTTTATTTAAATGTTATTTTCAAACAAAACAGACTAGTCTTTATACTGCTGTCTGTCACACGCTTGTGACTCTCTAAAATATTTCAGAATCAAAGCATCCTCCTGTAAAACCAGAAGAGATACTCTTAACTTGAGGACAAGTGAAATGATTTAACAGCAGCAGCATCAGTGTGGGGGTTAAGTACAGGGAGCAGTTGACTTAAGTGCTCTGAACTGCCTGTGCTTAAACTGAAAGATTATGTTTGTCAATTGCAGATAAATGCTTCAATTGGAAGTAAATTTTTAAAATAAAACTACCTCAGGAACTGGAGCTTCTGCTAGGAGAGTAGCAGGAAGTGCACATCCACTTTCCTGGGTAATGCCTATTGGTTGATAAACGACTTCAGATGGTTGCAGACACAAGAATGAAGGTGAAGACACTGGAGACTGAAATAAACCACATTATTTTAATAAATTGTATGATTTATGTACTATAAATACCAAAGCTTATTTTACAGTCTTCTTTGCTACATACAAATGAAGATAAAGTTTTGGAACAAAGTATCAAATTAATCTTTGATAACCTAAAGAAACTAAGTGAGAGGCAAGTGTGTAGAAAGCTTGGTAGGATAGAACAAAAATGTCCTTTTATCACTTTTAGGTATTTTTCAGATTTGATTTAAATTTTGGAGAGCATTTTTAGAGAAATCCTGAGCTTATAACATTGACACTCAAGATCACAGAAATACAATACAGTTTAATTTTCTGTTGCAGAATTGTTACATTAAAAAAACGAGTATTTTTAAGGTAAAACGCACAGTACTTCTGTAACTCAGCACCCAGATTTCAAAGCAGCAGACTGACATCTATTAATAGATTAGAACTGACCATAACTGGACAAGGCAGGCTGCTACTGAAGTAATGAGGATGCACTGTAACAGCTGAAGCTTAAGGGACTTGCTCCTCCCTTTAGCTTCAAACTTTTCAAGATCCTCAAGTGGCAAGATCTCCATATTTAGCTCCTCTGCTACCGAGATCACAAAACTGATCAAGTCTCCCTCGCAAAATTACCAAGTTAGCAATTTCAAGTTTTTCCTCCTATTTCAAGGGTCTGGCTCCAATTTCATCACACTTGTGTCTACATGCCTCTGCTAGCAATACTCCAATGAAACATCACAGTTAGTATCAGTTAATGAGTTGTTAGTACTAATTTCTCCCATCAGGCAAAATATGGCAGTTTTTACTTGCTTCTGAGAACTTATTAGGTAATTTAATACAAATGTTTTGCCAGAGCGAGAGGGGAAGATGCTTTCTTTACATCAGGTTTGTATTTGATGTTTCCATAAATGCTATTTTCTGCCTTCTATTGTATCAGCAAGTGTTGCAAATGCACTGCGAAAACACTGCAGTTAGTATTTATTTCAACAGTGCTGTGAATAGTGGGAAATTTCACTGTTGATAAGCTCACTGTACCTTTAAACTAGATGCAAACTAATGGTAAAATGCTGCAACTACGAACTGTATTTACCTGTGGAACAGACCACTGTAACTGACTTGAAAGACACTGTGTTGGTACCTAAACTCAAACAAAAAAAAGAATATTACTTATCTGAGTAAGACCGTACATATACACATACTAGAATTCCCAAGACACTACAATCAAAACCATCTCAAATCTATAATCAATTCTTAATTAAAAAAGAAATGTGATTTTCATAAGCCCACAAATTATTCAGGAACATAGTTTTGTCTACTTCCACTCTGCTCTGCCTTGAGCATTTCATAAGCTTCTAAAATACTGAAGCATCTGAGAACCACGCCTCATTAGGAAAACAGAAGATAGAAAATTTCTAATACACATTGAAAACACAGACATGCTACATAAATCCAGTAGTGGGCCACCAAGATGGTTAGGGGACTGGAGAATAAATGTATCAGGATGCTCAAAGATTGAGTTTTCTCAGCNCTTTAAACTAGATGCAAACCAATGGTAAAATGCTGCAACTACGAACTGTATTTACCTGTGGAACAGACCACTGTAACTGACTTGAAAGACACTGTGTTGGTACCTAAACTCAAACAAAAAAAAGAATATTACTTATCTGAGTAAGACCGTACATATACACATACTAGAATTCCCAAGACACTACAATCAAAACCATCTCAAATCTATAATCAATTCTTAATTAAAAAAGAAATGTGATTTTCATAAGCCCACAAATTATTCAGGAACATAGTTTTGTCTACTTCCACTCTGCTCTGCCTTGAGCATTTCATAAGCTTCTAAAATACTGAAGCATCTGAGAACCACGCCTCATTAGGAAAACAGAAGATAGAAAATTTCTAATACACATTGAAAACACAGACATGCTACATAAATCCAGTAGTGGGCCACCAAGATGGTTAGGGGACTGGAGAATAAATGTATCAGGATGCTCAAAGACTGAGTTTTCTCAGCCTTGAGAAGGCTAAAGGTGGGAGGGAATAATTATTGCTGGCTACAACTACCTAATAAGGGGGGCGAGAGCATAAGTATGACTGAGCCAGATTCTCATCACAGGTGTTCAGAGCACAACAGTCAACAGACACAGGTTGGAATATTGAAAATTCTAACTAGTTATAATGAAAAAAGTATTTTACTGTGAGAAGTGTCAAATATTGGAAAAGGCTGTCCAGAAAGGTTGTGAACTCTCCATCACTGGAGATATTTAAAATTAAACTTATCCAGTTTAATTAAACTGGACAATCTAACCAGCCATGCTTTGAGCAGGAGTTTGGCTTAGATGATAAAAGTTAAGGATAGTACTAAGTCAGATGTCTAGCAACACACCAAAGAAAATTTTTATTTATTACATTTCCATGTAGTTACACAGGCAGAGTAAGTTGTAATCTAGTGAAAAGAAAGACTTTGATGAAAATAAAAATATTTTTATATGACTATTTTGAAAAGTATTTTTATTTCCTAAGAATAAACAGACTTGAGAGTGCTGCAAATAAAACTGCATGGCCGGAAGGAATACTGACAGGCTGAAACCCATTTTCAAACAGATACCTGATAATGGTATGCAGGAGACTGATAAACCGGTTGAGCTACCATCACAGGTGAACTGGAAACAGAGCGTGACTTAAAAAAAAAAAAGAGTTACAAGTCTTAATGCAGGAATTTCATAAATTGTCAACTCCTATTAAGAACAGTTCTGAAGTACTATAATGCTGAATCACCTCCCCTCCCTTTTGAAAATGGATTTATTAAGTTTTAACTTAGACTTAGATTCTTCAAAATCACTGTTTCTGAGGGCTTCCATTAGAGATGAAGCAAAAGTCTTTGGCATATTTACTTAGTTCTTTCCAGAAAGCACTAGGCCATCACTATCTAGAGATGCTAAGGCCATCCACTATCCTGACCATAGGTATATTTTTGTTAACATTTAGGGCAATCTAAGTTGTCACTGACGTATTCCCTACCCTTTCCACAGCCCCAACCAATCTTCCCTTCTCTGTTCCTTTCCTCACACCAGCCCCAGCATTCATCTGGCAGTCAGCCAGCTTAGGGATCTAAAGCAGGTAGAAACCTGACTGGGTTTTGGGCCAGCTCAATTTAGGGAGAGAGAAACACCAGTGAAATAAAGGAGGGCAGAAATACATGGGCATGGTAGAGGACAACACAGCACTGTGAACCTCTAATTCTGATTAGTTATGCTAGTGTGTGCAACTCCCGTGTCAAACTCCGTCATTCCTGCAAATATCTAGGAAAGAACAGCTCCAAAACCAATTCATTTTACACTATATGAAAATGCTGAATGTAAAATGAAAAAAAGACCCAATCTGCACTGTTACACATGCACAGTACACCCAAAATGTATTAATATCTTCAATTTGATTGTTTCCTCTAACATCAGTTTTTCAGGCTTTTTTCATAACTTCTTTCTATAGGTACTTTCCTAACAATAAAAATTAAGAATATGTGAATAACAAACCAAAAGACGCGGCACTATTTGTAACTGGAAAGACTGAGTGCTATTTATTTGAAACAACAGTGGATCTGAGCTGGGGCACCAGAACAAAAGCTCAGTACTAGAACACAAAAAGTATTGTTTTTTCCAAGAGGTAGTATTTGAGCAAGTTCTCTAGAACTACAGAGCACAAACTTCAAAAAGGCTCTCTAAAAATATGTGATCAGGTGTTTATGCTTATCTTGTAAAGTTGAGAAGGCACTATGTATCTCTGTTACAGGAGCAAACATCTTAGAAGTTAAGACAAGTGATTAAAACCAAGGTTAAATATCAAGAAAGATTCTACAGTGCCAACAACATAAAAGAATCTATTATTGCTCTCATCTGTTTTGGGAAAGTTTGTTTTTTATTTACTAGTAATTCTTCTATTGAGTTTTTCCCCATAACATGTGAAGGGCTGTTCCTCTTATTTATAGAATGCTACTTTTGCAGAAATTCATAAGGATGCATCCTCTATGTAGGTCTTGTGCCTTATGCAGACCCCAGCAGTCTTGCAATCCTTCCCTACTGTAAAAAAAACCTGAAGTGATTGACAACTCCTTCCTGTACTTCCCAAGAAATTCTGTCCAAGCTCTCCAAGCCTACTAAAGCCAAACAATTAATCTATTGAATTATCTTCCTCCTAAAACAAGCAGTATTCTTGAAAAAAAAGAGTATGTGAATGACTATAAAGTTACCCAATTTCACTTTTGCTTTGTTGATCTAGTATCATGTTCTCTTTTCAGCCTCAGCATAACAGTATGCAGACAAGAACACTTCACTCATGGAGGAATAATAAATGGAGTGAATAAAGGGGCACAAGCATCACCAAACTCCTTAGTAAAAAAAACTTCTCCTGGGTTAGGGCCTACACTGATTCTGAACTACCCTGCCCATTATGTCACATCAAAGCAAAGTCCCCTGCAGAACAATAAAATTAAATAGTATTTAAAAACCCCACAAAATAAACAGACTAATATAAGGAAGTCATTTAAACATCAAACACAAGGCATAGCTAAAAAAACTATAAGCAGCAGGGACCTGAAAACACTGCGCTCATCCTGGTCCATAGAAAAGCATATATACAAAAATAATTTACTTACTGGCCATGGCTGCGGAACAGAAACAACTTCAGATGTGTTAAAATAAGCCACTCCATTATGGTAAACATAAGGATATCCACTTGAAGTAGTTAAGAACATTGCACCAGCTTCTGCTATTACAGTAGAACCTGGAATTAATATTTTAAAGTTTAGTTATCAGTAAATTTTTTCTTTCTATGAAAGAAAGCAAGATAGAACAGTTCTGATGGATTATGCTAATATAAATAAATTGGTAACAACCCAACCAGCCAGCACAGCCTGCTTTATCCTGTAGAATCTGTGAGGACAGTTTAGATTTGAGGTTCTGCGTGGCAACTGAGAAATCTGCAATCCCAGGCACAGACATAGGCTGGGCGGAGAATGGATTGGAAGCAGCCTGAGGAGAGGGACTTGGAGGTATCAGTTGATCAGAAGCTCAACATCAGCCGACAATACATTTGAAGCCCAGAAGACCAATCGTATCCTGGGCTGCATCAAAAGAAGTGTGGCCTGCAGGTCGAGAGAGGTGATTCTCCCCCTCAACTCTGCTCTCCTGAGACCCCACCTGCACTACTGCATTCAGCTGTGGGGCCCCCAGCATAAGAAGGACATGGACCTGTTGGAGCGAGTCCAGAGGAGGGCCACGAAGATGTCTGGGGGCTGGAGCACTTCTCCTATCAAGACAGCTTGAGAGGGTTGCGTTGAACAACCTGGAGAAGATTCTGGGGAGACCTTAGAGCAGCCTGCCACTACCTGAAGAGGCCTACAAGAGAGCTGGAGAGGGCCTTTTTACAAGGGCATGTAGTGGTAGGATGAGGGGTAACGGTTTTAAACTGAAAGAGGTCAGATCTAGACTAGATATTGGGAAGAAATTCTTCATGATGAGGGTGGTGAGACACTGGAACAGGTTGCCCCGAGAAGCTGTGAATGCCCCCTCCCTGGAAACGTTCAAGGCCAGGTTGGATGGGACTTTGAGCAACCTGGTCTGGTGGAAGGTGTCCATGCCCATGGCAGAGGGGTTGAAACTAGGTGATCTTCAAGATCTCTTCCAACCCAAACCATTCTATGAAATTTCCATTCAGTTTGTTCCTAGATAACGTTTTCCAAGAAAGAAAGTAAACAACATATTAAGAGATAACAGAACCAAAAGATCATTGATCTTTTTATGTGGACATTTCCACTGAGATGCATTTACTTCCACTGCAAATCATTCTGAGCATATTCCATGGACACATTAATGCAGTGCACAACCACATGCATATTAGTTGAAAACTTACATTCATAACGACACATAACACACAAATGTAAATAAAAATACATACGAGGACTCCGTATTTGTTGTTTTCTTATTGCTGGACCAATATTCAGCTTCTTATCCTTATAATTAAGTTTTTTAGCCTAGAATTAAAGAAAAAAAGACATTCAGTATGCATGTTTACCACACATATCTAGGCATTCAAGAAACAAAAGTTAGAAGCACACAACGCACTTAGCAGGTTTCGCCCTCCTCTTTTTATTTACAGTGCATCTCAAAAACCCCAAAAGCTATACTAATTCCTTTTCTATCCTAACCTTAGACTTCACAGACACAAAACTTGTTATTAGTAATTTCAAGGATTATTTACTTGTCATGGAGCCTCTTGAGTAAGAGCCGATACCTGTAACTGCTAGCAGATTTTTTTAGTTTTACTTTTCTTGTCTATTTACTACTTTTATAAAAGCACATGTGTACACTAGTGGACAATTCCAAGTATAAAGATTAAATTTATTTTTTTCACGATCATGACATTATTTTACACAAGATGAAAGGAACAAGTAAGTCTATAAACACGGCCAGATTATAAGGACTGAATATAAAAAAAAATCCCCATATTCACTCAGGACTGCCGTAAAACTTGCATATCTCTAAGCTAACAAAACATAAAAGCACACTAAAGCAAACATCACAGTAAGCCTAAACTATTGCAGAATAATTTTTTAATTAAAAGTGCTAGGTACAGACAAGTGAAGATATATTCTCTTCCAACTGTTTTGCTCACAACAGAAAGCAAGCATCAAGTCCATCAAGTAAATTAAAGCCTTGCCTTTATTTTAAAATTGACAGTGAACTCAGTACTTGTTAATATAATAGAAAGGAACAGGGTAAATCACCCACTTTTTTTTTTTTTAAGATGTCAGCATCTCTTTAATACTGCTTTCCAAACCTAAAAGGGTTCTGAATGCCTGCTTCCCTGAACAGTTATGTTCAGAAGGACAGCAGTCAACACATTTTCTTCATTTGAGCCCAGTTTAGCAAAATATTTGAACACCTGTACATAGCTCAAAGTCCAATCTATCAGATTTAAAGTTAGGAAGAGGCCAAACTATTTTGTTTAATCTGACACTTCATGAACAAGTATTAGCTATGGCAAACATACCTACCTAGCCTATTAAACACAGAGCAACCTCTAGAAAACAGATGTGCATTTCAGTCAAACTGTATTCCAACACAGACAACAGGAAGATGATTCTTCCCAATGCAATGTATTTCACTGATGTGATTCATCAGAATTTACCTACCCCCACCCCACCCAATTTTCACAGTTAAGATAAATACCTAATCTGTATGGACATCTTCAAAGCATTTCATACAGCACTGTAGGAAAATTTACATACGATGCTACAGAAAGTGAAGACTAATAGGAAAAATTGTGGTGAATAAAAAATTATTTCAGAAAGATGGGAAGAAGTAGCATCAGTAGTAATAGCATATTGCCAGAAAGAGAATCCTGGTGGAACTCCTCAAGGTCTGTTCTTGATACTAATGCAATTTAATACTTTCAAAGAAAAAGAAATTTCTGGAAACATTACTCATGACAAAGATATGATGCAAAAAAAAAAATCAGTGCAAAGAATGATCAGAATATCATGTAAATGAGATGAAATTCAAGAGTGTGAAATGAAAAGAGCATTCATTTCATACATAAATTATGAAAGCCTAGAAACTCTCAGCTGAAGTTGTCTGAGAAAGACCCAGATGCTAATTGATCTTAAGACAAAGATGATCTTAAGGCAAGACAGCATGATGCGAAGATGAAAAGCGTGCTAGAACTGTAGGACATAAGTGCTTTAATTTAGATAATAGGCAAAAAAGTATTAGTATCATTGAACGAGCCACTGGTAAGACTTCACATGAAGCAGTCTTTCAGTTACAGAGGCAAAAATCCTAAGCCATTTTCACAATGGTACTCTCAGTACCATTGGTATTCTTCTCGTTCACAAAAATGAAACAGTAAAAAACAGAGGAAGAAAAGTATGTGACTCAAGAAGTTCCTGTCTGTGTACTCTTCTGGCTCCACATAACAGTATTTTTTGAAAACACTCTAAAGATTTCTTTGAAAATGTCCCAACTCTTATTTTCAATTTTGATACATGAATTTTCAATAATGGCTCAGTATTTCAATGTTTCAACCAGGTTTATATTTGGGAGAAGGCAATTTGCAAGCCTTGGATACTATTTTCTGTTTTTTAACTCCCTGCACCTGGATACCTTCACATGTACGAATAGATCCTGACCTATAGATCTCTCCAATATATTTCAACCAGAACGTGGAGAGCACATTAAAACCAAACCAAAACAAAAAACCCACAACTAAACCAAACTCAGGAGCTAATGTACAGCTGAAGAGCTAACCATGTCTCAAGGGAGGTTCTACAAGGAACAACNTATTTCAACCAGAACGTGGAGAGCACATTAAAACCAAACCAAAACAAAAAACCCACAACTAAACCAAACTCAGGAGCTAATGTACAGCTGAAGAGCTAACCATGTCTCAAGGGCGGTTCTACAAGGAACAACAAGACAGTAACATAGCTAAGAGAAGCAACAATTACATTACATAAAATGAGCTTCATTGTTTAAGACTTTCAGTGACACTAATTATTCCTGAAAAGAATTACGTCAGCTCTGACAATCAAACACGTCAGAATAAAAGACAGTAGTTATCTTTCCCAACTCCTCACAAAATCTTGCCAGGAATGGATTTTCTAGTAAAGCAAATGAAAGCAATTGTGTAGGACAGAGTCTTTATAGCTCTACATGTACTGTAAGAAAGTAAAGACTGCACATCAAAGTCAAGAGCTCTACTATGAACTGACAAGTCTCTTCCCTAGTTCCAGAAAACCTCAGTATAAATCTTATCTTAGATCTCTCTAATCCATCTTCTTAACTACTCAGACCAAACTTAACAGATCTTCAAAGGCAAGTGCACAAACACAAGAGGACCAGACAACCAGGGCTACTTAGTGTCTAACAAGAAATTAAGTATTTCACTTAAGAGAGAAACATAATAGGGACTATCACTTGCCTCTTGTAAAATCTTCTGTGCATCTTCTTGGGTTTCAAAAGTAACGAAGCCATACCTAAATAAAAATGTCAGAAGCTAAGTCTCTGAAGTTCATACTTACATACATTGAACATTATTACTTCATATATAGTACAAGTGACATTAAAAGGTAAACTCATGGGAAAATGCTGGAAACATTTTCAAGTCCAAAGAACACAGAAACTATTTCCTTAACTTGGGACCTTACCTACACAGACTTTTGATTCTGTGTGCCATCTGGACAATAAACTATCAGATATAATCGATCGCACAAACTTGTAAGTTTCATAAATCACTTGTCAGTGAGTAGCAATGAAGCCTGTGCTTGAATTTAAAAAAACCCCAACACTATTCAAAGTAATTATTTTCCAACCTATTTACTGTGAGACACAAATTGACAATCACAACTGCATAAAAATTGGATGTTATTGGGTTATTGTATCACATGGACATGTGTACTGCAAGTGTCAGTTATTTCTTGGAACTAGCAAAAGGGTAAGAGGTTTGGTGACTGATCTGGGACCAGGGCCAAGTCCAACATGCCATGCAGGTGCATGCTCTATGCTTAGGCCTGCAGCTCAGTATGTAATTTGCTGATATATGTTAAGTGCTGACAGCATTAAAATTATGAGATTCAGACATCACAGGTTTACTGCTCAGAAGAGAACTTCTGACCAAAGTGAACTTTACAGGTACAAATTCCCATGCACGTTCCTTTTTGCTTCAGCCTTCTTTCCATCCTTCTGTGGCAGTACAGTTCCCCACCTTATTTCCTCTGCCATTCTTTGGGTTTTGGCAATAACTTTACTACCCAGCCTTAATTTTTCTCCAGATTTGCTCTTTGATATTTCTCTTATTGCTGACTTTCAGTCTTAGTCCCCTTTTCTGCAATCATAATTCATGGTCAGATTTGTCCCCTATTCTTGTCCCAAAAATCTTCACATAAAATCTCAGTTATTGCCATGCACTCCAGCACAATCAGGTGTATCTCATCTCTTCCTCCATTCTTCAGCTCCTTTCCACACCGGCTTTCAGCAGTAGAAATATATATGTTTAATAACTAAATTATCTTTTTAGGACTATTACTGTCATAAATTTATTATTATTAAAAAACCAGAGAGGACTATTGATTTTTTTCCTAGTTGCATACAGCTTTATCTTGTAGTACAACACCACAATAATAGTGTTTTTCAGTTATGCAAAATACAGAGACATATATGTAGATACTAAAGAGCAAGAGCAGATTTTTGTGTACATGGAATAACAAAGAACAATGATGACATAAAATTATGATTTTAATACCTCAGAATATTATTAATCAAATTTACTATAGTCAGTTTTATGTTATATTTTAAATTCTTACATTCTTATTCTACTATACCAACCCCTTTGATATGCCAGCTCTGTCATTTACTATCTTCACTTCTTTCACACTGCCATACTGAGCAAAAAACTTCCTCAGATCATTTTCATTAGTCTAGTACAGTATATCAAGAGAGGAGAAAAAAAGAAAAGTTCATTTGCATAGTTACTCAATGAATATTTACCATAAAACTTTTAACGAATATACTTTGGATAAAGTTTGCTACAAACTAATTACAAACCTGGAGAGCAAGAGAAAAATGAGCATGTATGAGCCTCACAGCAAGAGAACATCATCTCTGTTTAATTACTGCATTTTCATATTCAACAATAATGCTAGAAAGCCATGAAAACATTAAAATTCCTCTTTCAGTGGATTTATGTTTCAACTGTCCCTTTACAGGTAAGGTCACTAAAAGCAGGTTTACTAGATCTGAATTTTAGTTTCTGTAAATTATGTACTAGAGAACTGTTTACAACATGAAACATCACTGCAATGTTTTCAAACTTCAGAACGGCACAGTTTGCAGGCTTCCATAAAGAATCTGCACAGGTCACGTATGAAAAAAATTCGCACTAAACCAGTGTGACTTAATGGTCAAACCCATCTAATAGACCATGATCCCCTTTCTGAAGTATATTTAATATGAGACTCTGCAAATAGGTATAGGCATACCACAGGAACTCCCCATTATAAACTGATAAAGAAAAGGTCCTTTTAATGGAGAATGGTTTAAATCCACTTTGAGGCAACTGCTCCCTACTGAGTATGCATGGAGGAAGACAAGTTCCTAATGTTATGGCACATGTAAGCTACGTGAATACTTGTCTACCTTCTATGAATCAGTTTTCTTTCACAATGTAAGCATGTATCAAATATGGTGCCGTAAATACCACATGCCAGATTTTAACGTTTTTGTTCTACATGGTCCTTAGTTACTAACATTATACCTAATGCTTGAAGAAGTATGCTTCTCTAAGCTTCAAGCAATTTCTATCTTCATCTATACTTTTCATTATTTTAAAGAAGTGTGTCAGAAGTACTATTTTATCTCTACGTGAATGACTTTTGGTTTTAACTGTATGTATACAATTTAGTAAATCTTCTCCTGCACATCGAAGTTGGAGAAGCAAAAAGAACTCAGAAGAAACAAAACCTAATTGAAACAACTTGCATAACTGGAAATAATACAAAGTTAACGCTCTTTTTGAATAATTCTATCCTAAAGACACAATTTACCAAAAGAAATAATGCAGCTTGCTTGCTACAACCTCCAAGTCCAGCAGAGAGCAATGATGGTAGAAGACTGCTTTATCTTCCTCATTAATCCAAGTATTCAGGCATTAAAAGATTAGAAAATTCTCAGTCGCTCTGTGTGAGGAGTGAGGAGTAACAAAAGATACAAGCTGGCTGAACAGGCAGGAAATACTTCAATGTTTTATTAAAGCTCAGTAATTGCGTCCTCTCCTTGGAAACTGCCTGTACTGGTTCTTGAGAAACTACCCACCATGGAAAGGTTAAAAAAAGATTCCGACTGGAGTCCAGAACCACTCTCTTGATTAGATGACCACACTTTGCCCCTAAACAGAAGTGGAAAAGCCTGTGTACACAGGAAAACAGATTCAGCCAAACAACTGATAGCTCATGTAAAACAGTTCTACAGCATGTGCTGAAGTGTTCTCACATTCTTGAGTATCGAAAAGCACATACAAAGTACAAAAGACTCATAGCGGAGAAACTCAGTTTCCCTTAAAATTTTCTCCAATGAACAACAAAATGTATCTGCTTGGAAATTAAAGTTCCACAGATGTAAATTCCCATTTCTGGGAGACTGTTTTTTTTAAGCTCCATGTGTTACATGTAGCTCAGCTGCTTCACAAAGCTAAGAAAAAGAACCTATGACAAAATAGTTGAAGGCTAAAATACACCAAGAAACAACTGAAGAGCACTTAAGGTTGATCAGTCCTGGAAGTGTCATTCTATTGAAGAAGAACATGAAGCATGGCTACACAAGACTACAAACTTGGAAAGCTAAAGGTTTATCTGCAGAGCAGCGTATTAAAGGGGAGCAAGAAGGAAACACGGTTAAGATTCACAGTGAAATTTGCGTATCTGGACAAACACAGCATCTAGAAGCTTACCAGAAACACATTCAGGACTTGTCTTTTCCCACTCATGACAGGACAAAGGCACTTGCCAGATTCTTAAGGCAGCCTAATGTTAAACCTTCATCTATGTCAAAGATACACAGCATACACCACTGAAGAAAGAGCTCTTCAAACAAAGATGAAAACGTACCTAACTAACTTCTCTTACCAAATTGTTTCTCTAAATTTAAGAGGCCAGATGTTTCCTCTTACAAATAAGGACCACTGCTATGGTGGCAGATCAAATGGAAGTGTCTGGCAAAACAATAAAAGAGCTTGCTGGAAAGCAAATATTTTGTTGATTAAGTGTCTCCCTTTTACACAAAAATAAATAAATAGCTTTTTTACCCCCTCCCCAGTTGACTTGAATAAGACCTTTGGGGGGGGGTGGCAGGGGGGAAACAATGAGTTTTGCCATAAGAGTCCCAATTAAAAAGACAATCCAAGACTGCCTATGTATCCTATGATTTGAACAGAAATTTAAGGCTCTACTTTATATCAAGAGTCATAGTAAATGGAAGAGTAGCTAAAATGTCTACAGAGGTTTCATCCCTTCTATTGCCTTACCCGACAAAATCCATCTTTATGCTTACAGACACACTTAATTCCTCTGTTGAAATTAAGATTCACAATAGATTTTGACTTACCAGTGACTGAACCAAAAAGTCAAGAAACCCTTCGAAATGAACAATAAATGTGACAACTAACAAGAATATTGCTATGTGACACAGAAAAGTGTTTGAACCTTTGAAATTGCAGTGAAGAAAGAACAGAGTAAGACAAGTCTTTTTACAGCTCTAGTAGTAAAAAGCTACTCTGTCTCTTTCCCAAAGCCCAAACATACTGAAGACGTTGTACAACATCTCTTGAATTATGAATGTATCCCTTTGAATTATCTCAGCCAAACATCCTGGAATTTCTTGTATTTATTATGCAAAATAGTCTGAGTGAATGGTCATTCCTCCTCCTCTTCACCTGAGTGGGTGCTCAAAAGATCCTCAGCCTAGGAGGATGAAGGCTGAGAAGATATTGTTGGAGGAAATAAATAAACAGCTAAGCAGATCAAGAATGTTTTGCAGAAGTCAATGACTTAGCTCATTATCTGAAGAGGTAAGAAAGAAAAATGAGAGTAGTTGGTATAAAGGTCTGGTGCATATCACCCTCCAAGTGTTCAAAACAACTGAACAATGTAAGAATGATTCAATATTCACTGCTGTTTGAAGGTTTTAAGACATATGCAAAGGCACAAGCACTCTAAGAATTAACATCATTACTCCAAGTTGCCCAGAGAATCTTTACTATTTATTTTAAAGCAAACATTTGCTTTTAAGACAATTACTATGTTAAGTGAGGAATACATGCATTGTAGCCTCCTCCTTTGTATGAACTGGAAGAAAAGCCTAGAGGAATTGAAGGTAGTGACATATGCTCTGTTTGCAGTCCATAACATGTTTACAGTTTATTAAATTACACTGTGTTATACACAATAAAACCTTCTACATAATTTTCTATCATAAGCTCTGCTGATTACAAAAGACGACATCTTTGAAAACAAAATTCTGAAGAACCAGTACATCAAAAGCTTCTAGCAGCTAGGTGTACAAAGAGTCAACTTTGTAGCGCAGTTATGTATACGAAGGCTTAGAGCTTTATTCTCTACTGTTGATTTGAACATTATAGTGAAGGGCACTTACCACCTGAACAAACATACATATGATTATGTCTCGCATTTTTTCCTATTGATTTTTATAAACTACCATTTAGTAGTAAAATTAGGAAAAAAATACCTTAACATCAATTCCTCCTACAAAGATGCGATTCGGAGTAACTGTTCCAAACGTTGGAGCACTGGTCAGATTACTTAACCGCACTGGTGATGGAATGTTAGGAGATGAAGATAAAGATTCTCTTCTTGTCTGATTTGTTGTCTGCTGATCGAAAGAAAATATTTTCAAGTATTTTCAGTATCTTGTATGTTATAAGCTACTAAAAGAAATTCTCAGCTGAAAATACATACAGAATTTTTAGGGAGGCACAGCAAATGCTGAACAACCAAACATTAACCATGTATTTTTATTGAGAATGTAGCTTATCAAAGCACTTAAACATAACCTTAGTTTTAAGGAATTCAGTAACTTAGTGAATACACTATGGTCTGAAGTTTTACTTTTAACAACATTCTGAATTAGACATCTAGGGCCTAATAATGCAATCTTAGTTTTTGTATTTGCATAGCACCCTGCTGTACAAATTCCAAGTTACTAATTCTATTTCAGATGTTAATTATTAATTTATACCTATTAAAAGCCCCCTAGTTTAAGCCTATCTAGAAAGAACTTTTTCAACTCAGCCTGTGCTCTCACACACATCTACGAAACTCTGCTCAATAGTTTCTGCTCAATTTTCCAAGTGCCACGCACCCCTAATTCCACCACACAAAATCAACAAGCTCATTACAACTGATGAGAATAGCACTTGAAGACTTTTAATTCATCACTCTCTTGGCCTACAGACACAGAAAAGCGACCATAACAGAAATTCTCTCTGCAAAATCAGAACCAGATTGCTCTTGCCCCAGTAAAGGAAAGGAATGCAGTATGGCAGAAACTTCATGGAAACCCTTATTTAGTGAAGTCTGCCTAACATTTTAATTTCCACCATGCTTACACCTGAGAACTGTGAAACAATACAGATTTGCATTTCATTCAGGGCCACAAAGATGATTAGGGGAGTGGAGCATCTCTCGTATGAGGAAAGGCTGAGAGAGCTGGGTCTGTTCAGCCTGGAGAAGAGAAGGCTGAGAGGAGATCTGATCAATGCTTATAAATATCTAAAGGGTGGATGTCAAGAGGATGGGG
>VZSC01010121.1:195519-205641 GCA_013398225.1 Steatornis caripensis | reverse complement strand
GCCCGCACGGCGCTCCCCGCGGCCGCGCCCCGCTCCGCCGGGCGCCCGGCCCCGCCGCGACACCGCACTTTGCGCCGTCCCTGCGGCACGGAGCGGCGTCGCCCTCTCCCTTCCTCCGGCACCGCCGGGGCTGCCAAGTCCCGCGCGGGCACGCTCAGCGGCGGGGGACGGGGATGGCTCCTCCGGGGAAAGTTGGCGCAGCCGCCGCCGTGCCGTGAGGGGAGCGCCGCGGGGCGCCGTCCGCGCGCGTGTGTCCGCCCGCCCTCTCAGCGCCCCGGAGAAGTTGACGCCGCTCGGCAGCGCGATGGCAGAGGCTGCCGGCGGCAGGGAGCAGCCGGCGGCGGGCCGTGCCCCTCCCGACGCCGCTCACCGTGCTGAGGAGGAGCCCGAGCCGCCGTCGCTGGACGCCCCGGCGGCGGCCGCGGGCAGGAGGAGGGAGCGCCGCAGCGGTGTCTCGGCCGTCGGTGCCGCCGAGCGCTTCCCCGGCGGCAGCCTGGGACCGGCGGCGGCGCCCGACGCCGACGCCTGCCTGCTGGAGGCGGCCAAGGCCACCCCGCGGAGGAGCAGCATCATCAAGGTAAGGGCGGGAAGTTTCCGCGGGTCCCGCCGCCGCTGGGTTGCCGGGGCCGAAGCTGCCGCTCCGGTGCGTCCCGCCCGCGGCTGCCCCGGCTCCCCCGACCGGGGACCACGGCGCTGCCTGCTCGGAGCCCCCCGTGGGGAGGCGCGTCCCCGGGCCGGGCGGCTGCCGGAGGGGGCGTCCTTGGGGGCCCCGGCCGGGCGGCTCCGGGGGAGCGGGCTCGGAGCTGGTGTGTGCTGGGTGCTGGGTGCTGCTCCTGCCGCCGCTCAGAGCGTCGGGGTCCCGCCCGCGCTCCTGCGGGCCCGGTGGGTTTCGCAGCGGGACAGCTCCCCACGGAGCTGTGAAGTTTGCGCGTAGCGGCTCGGATCTCTTCTTGTTTAGTATTTACGAAGCACCCGGAGGCAGAAAAAACAGCTTTTACGGCGATGGCTTTCTTTGCTCTTGAGTCGCAACATAGGCGGTGTCACAGATTAACAGAAGGCGCGTTTGGAGACTGAAGGTAGTGCAGATTGCTGCGGAGCAGCGTCGTGCGTTTAACACCCTTTATGTGAAATTAACAGGTCGGGTGTGATCTTAAAAGCCTCCGCCTTTGTTATAATCTGGTGAGGAAAACGGCCTTGTGATTATGTTTATCTGTTTTTTTTTTCCCCGTTTAATTTTTAAGAATAAACTACGTCTTTTCGAATTAAATCGCATGTCCTTGCAAGTACGTAGGCTAATCGCTAGTTTCTGGGGAGACGATGAATGAAGTCTCCTGGGCAAACTTCATTTAGCGTATGGTCACACGTGATCCTCTCGTAGTGATTCGCACTTGGAAGGCATTGGGAGAACAGTGGAAAATGAGACTTCACTTCTGTAAATGTGTGAAGGCACTGGGCAGAGCTCTAGCTCAAGGCAAGGAAGCAAAGAACAGCATGCTTAGCTCTCAGAGCTCGGTATATCCATTCAAAGGAGGAATGGATGAACAAAATATTTGCTTTTTGCATTTTAAAGACGTAACATTCAGAGGAAACCGAGGTAGTTAAACGCAAAAGAGTCTCGAGGATCCTTTGAAAGTTCCACGTCGAAATATTAACCCATTAGGCCCAACAAACCATTGAAGTGTGGCTTTAGTCTTCTAAAGGTGTCCACTGAATGCGATGGGAATGCTTCCAGTCTGAAGTTATGTAAATGCTTTATTAAGACTAAAGTTCTGTAAGTGTTCTGGTATGGAAGCGCTGCTTTCTCTTGGAATTGCGTGAAGGTTTCAAAAATTGAAAATACACAATCTTGGATTGAAATTAACAAGCATATCATTGTTTTTACAGACTATACCGGTTCTGTGTGGGAGATATGTTTTAATATCACAAATGGTGGATAAATTTTAATGACTGGGTAGCGCTTTCACTATAGGTTGACATTTAGCAATACTGCTGAGAGTGATAACAACCTGTCTTCCAACTGGAGGAAATTTCTTGAGATGCATCCTGGGATGTTGGTTATCAGCAGAGAGATTTCTGATAAAGTATTGGTGTTGTTATAGAAGGAACTGGTTAAGGCCTCACCTGAAATACTGGGTAAACTGTTTCCTGTGCTTAGGAATGGTGCGTTCAAACAGGAGTAGGTGCGATGAAGGATAACTAGGATGGGCTGAGAAGGTCGATGGTTTGAATACTGTATGAGGGAAAATTTGATTTTTGGGACAGCATTGCCTTTAGAACAAAGGATGCCTATGCATACATCCAGTCCAGAAACTAGAAAATTATTCCGATCACTGTAAGGATCTGGCGTGGCCTTATCGTAGAAATGGAATGAAAAATACCATAATGAATCTTAAATTTAGTTGTTAAGCTGGTGAATTAAATTAGGTAACCTGATTGTGTCTGACAGTAGGTATCTGAACTTGAGAATCTGCAGGCTGTGCATCTCTAAGGCGTACTGCTGGGACCGTGTACAGAGCGTTATGTTTATTTTCTCACAAGGTTTTACCAGTGGTGTATAAAAGTGTTTTGAATCACAGTTTTCCTTTGGCTTTATGCCAGTGAATGGGAAATACTTTTAATTTGGGATAGGAATTAAATAATTTATTTATCTGCATCTTTCAGGAATTCCTGATCTCCTAGGTAATGTTCATCAGGTGTTGAACATGAATTTTAGATGGAATTAAGATAAATCTCAACTTATTTTACCTTTCCTCTAAAAAGTCTGTATGTTCATATAAATCCATGGTCAGAATAGTATTCCATAGCTTTAAGCTGATTTTACTGGCTGAAAAAGGGGGTTTAGTAAAGCAAAGGGAGTTGTACAGTCAGTGCAAGCTTTTATTCTGCAGGAGTTGAACGCTCTTGCCCTGTTTGCCCATTTCTCTCCCGATTATTTAAAGGCATACTTTAAGCATGAGTGCTCTCACTGAATTAAGCCAAAAGTTAAAATTCTGTAGATTTAGATGATCAAAGTATGCTTTTAACAGCAATTTTTGCCCAGCTGTCTTTTAGAACTCTGCAAGTTTCAAGGTTAGCATCTGAGAGTGCGGTTCCAGTGGAAGCCAGACTTGCTTACATTGGAGTGTTTCGGCATCCGCAGTTATCAATGTGAAGTGTAATGGACTGAACAGGGACTTACTTCAAAAACTTTTACTGCAACAAATTACATTTGGCATAGAGTGCAAGTAAAATATGAACCCTTCTAGATAATCTTCAGTGCATTCATGTGCTCTATATTTGGCCTCAGAAACAAGAGAACTCATTTATATGAAAAGAACAAAATGTAGCTTGAGTATTTTTATTCCCATTTTGCTCTGCTAATGTTCACAGCTTCGAAGACTGAAGTAAATTTGAAATAGCATTAATGAGAGATAGTTGTAGCTGCTCTTGTGCTTTAGAAAATCTCCCTAATACGTGTGCATTAGTTGTTGTTTTTTGGGATTTTTTTTTTTTAATGCAAGGGAGAGGTAAATGGTCATACTACAGAACCAGAACACGAAAGGATTTTTGCAGAGTATAATGGTTGGGAGACAAAATTAGAGAAAGGGCAAGAGAGCATAGAACTTGATCCATTCTCGAAGAAGCCTAAAGATGGACCATGCACTGGCCAAATTATTTGCCAAGTGTTTCCATTTTTTTTTGTGAGTAATCCAGGGCCAATTGTTTGCAAATAAAATGTTAATTGCAACGACTTTTAGGTCAGGAGAATGGAAGAGGTTCTCAAAGAACTGAGTTTCTTCTTTCCTTACATGTAATGCTTTACAGGCCTTCCTGTGTGGGGTTCTAAACAGAGCTGAGTGTTGTTTTCCTTCTGGCGTGTTCCTTCTGACCTTGTCACGTACAACAAGCATTTTCATAAACAGGTAGGAAGGCTGTGTAATTTGTTATGTAATGCCTACTCAAACATTTTGTAACTTTTTACCAAAATATTTTCCTGTCAGTTCTTACCAGTTCTCTGCTTTGTTTGCATGCAATACAAACTTTTGGGACCATGTGTTTTTTTTTGTCTTCCTGGATCTTTATGTCAAGATAATGTAGCAGGTAACGCAGCTCTGTATTATGTTTGTAACAGCAGGCTATGGCCATGAAATGAACTTGAAGTAGAACTGCAGAGTCGGACTTTAACTTCAGTCACAGTAGAGCAATGAGACCTTTCACTGAAGTTCTTCTGACGACTATTTGCTTCTGTTTCATGTATAGATTTTTTTTCTTTAAAAGCCAGTTGAGTTGTCCTTGCCGATCATGCACTACTAGCCGAAGAACTGCAAGGATTAGGGTTTTGCAATTTAATTAATCAGTGGAAGCGTATCAAGATAGCCAGCTGTCTTGTTTCAAGAAGCTGTATTTATCCTAGTGAAGATTTTAGCTTTAAAAAAATTCAACCTACAATAAAAAAGAATGAGGCTTATTTTCTTTCAGCTTGTGTTCTGAAGTATGGTGACAAAATTTAAGTGTTTTAAGTACATGATACATCTGTCTATGCAACATGACTATTTAAGAATTTTTTTAAGAAGACAGTGGAGGTTTTCAGGTCTGTAATGATTCTCTAGGAACTCTCACTTAGCTTTTTGCTGTGTAAGCTTATATTTAGATACTTGCTACTTAATAATGTAGAACTATGACTATGTGTCACGGTTTAAAGCTGGGCTGGCTGTGAGATTCATTAAAGCTGATTAATTAGTTGATAGCCTAACGGTGATTTTACCACAACTGTGTTATTTGGTGTATTCATAACTAACCTGGAGAAAAAGGAAAATATTTAGGTAGAGAATACATTAAAGAATACAGTAGAGCCTTAAAGTCATATAGAGAAGGGCAAGAATGACATGCCTAGCCACGGAAATACTGACACAAAATGAGAAATTAATCAGATTGGTCTGGAAAAACGTAACTGGTGGATGATATTTTAGATGTATGTAAATTCCCAAACATTGTGGAGAGAGAAACGGGGAACTGATATATTCACTCCCTTTCACAGAACGTGAAGGAGAGGAAACCCAGTTATATAGCAGCAGGTTTAAAATAAATGAAAGTATTTTCTTACACCGCATGTGGTTAAATCATGCACTTAACAGCCACAGACAGCTATGGTAGTCAGAAATGTAAATGGTTTCAAGCAGGTTCAAAATGACAAATTGATGGAGGAGAGCTTCACAGCGCACCAAAAGTGTTTGGCTTAGACAGTCCCTGAACTACAAGCGGTTGGACACCGGGAAGCTCCAGCAGAGGACTGATCACTTTGTACTTTCTTATGTGTCTCCCCATGCGTGTAGTCCTGCAGCTGGGATACCAGCCTAGACTGACCTTTATCTAACCCGGTATCTATTTGGTAAGAAAAACTTAAATACACTGTTAGGAGACACAGAAGACTGTTCTCCGTTATTGCCAGTGTAAAGATTTCTTAGAAATGAAAAGAATCTTCTCTGTTAATTAGTTACTCAGAATTAATTTTTTTTTTTTGGCCAGCTTTACAGAAGAGAAGCATTTTGGAGATATTTTTTGAATTGCTGTGGCACAGCTGTTTGTAGTCTTTATAATATTTTCGTAACACTGCATCTGTATTCCATACACCACTGTTTTTTTCCTAAGCATCTACTTAAGACAGGTTTGAATAGAACCTGTACTGGTTGTAGACCTGCTTTTGTCAAATGAATTATATCCAGTAGTTAGTATCACTGAAGACGGACAGTTTTTCTATGGAACTGTTGCATTTATCACTGAGATACTTCCTTGTGGAGGGCAGTAGGCATTTCAGGCTGGGGTTTAACCCACACCTCTTCCCTGAAAACAAAGCTGCATTGGTTGGTCCAGTACCGCTGTGCAGGAGGTGATAACATTGTAGTGAGAAGGATTTAGGTCTTGTGGAATTTTTTGTGTCAAGCTATCAATAGTAATTATCCATAGGAATGCAGACCATCCAAAAGATTTAAGTGCATAAAACGGGTGCAGGATTTGGGCATACAGGTCCCGTGAAGCTGTCCTGAAGGCTCAGCTAGCTTTTTATGCCTTTTAGAGATCTAAGTTTTGCCAGAAAAGTTTCTCACAGAGATGCTTCTCATGTGCAAGCCCGGAGTCACTTACACTTGCTGCTGAGCATTTTACTATGTTCCTCGTCCCCAAATCAATCTATGAATAATAGGTGAAGGTTTCTTTCCACTCAGTTTCTTGGAATTTTTCATGTTTATTTGAGACTTGGATGCTTGGATTTGCCACAAAATACAATAATTTTTATTTCCAGCCATCTCTGCACTCAAGTAAAAAAAAATATTTAAGTGAACTTCTGCTGAAGGAGAGTTTGGGGCCTGGCAAAAAGTCACTTAAAATTTTATCAATGGGAGCCTTTACACAGACTTGTGTAAACTTTAGTTAGTGCTTTCAAAAAACCCAAACAACCCAACAACCTATATCCAGGGTAAACTACTTCTGTGAAAGTTTATAGCAGATTTCTGTTACTCTGCTAACTCTGCAGTAGTTTTCTTGTCCATCAGTTCCATATAGCACATAATGTAATGCGTGACTAGTGGTCTCCTTAAAACATGTGGGTAGAGATGGATAATAGCATTGTGTTTGTGGTATCTTTCCATACAAGATCATAACAGTCAAGATTATTTTAATGTCTTCCACTGAAATTACCTAAAGGTGACCTTTGTCGAACTGGTGGGACAATATCCTTTTTGTAGGCTACCAGCAAACCTGGTGATCTGCAAACACAAGTTCTGGCAGGTCTTTTCAGAAAGTCATTTGATTGGTTTTCTAGATAAGAGGTAGAAGCTGTTATGGTCAGGAATAAGAGATGAAGCTGGTGATACTGGTTGATTTGTTTTTGAAGTGTGTTATGTGCACAAAGACTACTGTGCAGGAGTACATAAATAATGATGAAAAATAATGTTCTGTTGGAGTAATGGCACTGGTGGGTAGAGCAGTGTCAGGGCAATGCTTTCTACTGTTTTTCAAATATGTTAAGCAGCTGTTAATAAAACTAAGTCTTCATATCCATGCAGAGGTGCAAATCCTGTTTCTAATGGTATTTTATTCATTTTGTAGTTCCACTGAGATCGACTCTATCTGTAACAAAAATGTTTTAGGTTAATGGTATTTTTTTTTTCTGCCCTTCCCCACAGTAGACGTGACAATGCAGGCAGTTACTGTAGGACCAATAATGAATCCTCTGTGCTAAAACATTTAGCTGATCATGCTTGTAAACCTAATCAGCATATTTTTTTCTTTGTAGGATGCACCTGGTAGGTGTAATTTTTGGTAATATCTTGGTAATTTTTATAAGAAACGGGGAATGATGATTAATATAACTTTTAAATAAGTATGTATTCTATCGTATTTTTTTCTGTCAGCCAGTATGACATGCACGAGACTTTAGGAGCTACTCAAGACTTGATTAAAAAGTTAAGTTCTGCAAAAGGCTAAATGCCTTTACCAAATACTAACAAGTTCTGAAGAATGCTGTCTTTGTATGTATTGGTGTACACATATACTTACAGGCCAGGCCTTGTTCTTAAATATTTCTGTATCATGAACATTTTTGGTTTTGAAGCCTGCTTATGTATACTGTGGGGGAATCTTTATGTCAGAAATCTGCAGTTTTAGTGAATGTTGAACCCCTTCCTGAAACATGTTTAAATTACTGAGATTATTGTAATGACTTCATTTAGTCTTGTTTCATTGTTAACACATGTATTTATGAAGTTGAAAATCTCCAACCATTAACACTGTGTACAGGCTCTAATTTAAATAATTCACTGGAATCAAACTGAGATAAAATATTCCTGTTCCAGAGCCACTTACATCAACAAAATTAGCCTTGGATTATTTTGGGCAGCATGCGTCAGGTAATGTTGTTGTGATATGCCTATTTAAAGGTGTATCAAAGTCTAAAAGGTAACTGACACCAAAGCAATTACTACTTTGCTACTGTACGGAGAATATTTTAAAAAATATTTTAGCTGTAAACATATACCATGAAGGTTTGATCCTCTTCCTGAGTTGTATGCTCAGGGGAGTACCAACACTCACACGTCTTGGATAATCCTGGCAAAAACAGCTACAGAAAACATTCGTTATAGTCATACTGATTATTCATACTGATTATCCCCCACAGGTTCTCCATCCTGCTACATGTTATCCCTCCTGGTTGACCTGTGTCATACTGCGTTGGTGGTACTTTGAGGGTCAAAAAGAGCATGTCTTTGCTGCCTGGTGCTTTGTTCAGTGATTCAAAGTGGAAATTAGTTCGAGTACTGCAAAATTGTCATGTATTGATTTGCATGGGTGTAAATGACTACAGAAGAAGCAGGGTGGTGGATAATTTGGACTCTAAAATCATCATTCTTCACTGAATGTTTGTTTTGGTAACTTGGATACAACTTCTGAATGGGCAGTAGGAATCTCTATGTAGTATGAAGCTGGCTGCTTCATTACATACCTTTCAAGTATGTCTAGAAACAGATAAAGTGTAGTTGCTCATGGTTTATTACTTTATGGACCCAAAGTCTGTCAAGCTACATTGAGCAGTGATCCTCCCACCTGTATGGTATTGTAGGTAAGCATCGCATGGTTTTAATTCATTAGGCAGTTTTGACGGATTGCTAGTCTGTTTTGATTGTAATCTACAAAAAGTTTTTATCTTATTTAGCTCTTTCAGGTAGTTTGTGGGGAAAACACAACAAAAAATGAGTTGCTTAAATAAAATGCAGGGTGCATTTGTGGTTTGAGAGGCCTGTTGCTTGTGCAAACATGGCTATATCCATCTTGCTTTTGTATACCCTTCTCTGTTTTATGTTGACGCGTGTCCTAGAAAGTCTACGTGCTTATAAAAAACCAAACAAACCAACTAAAATCGAAAGAACAAGCAATGAAACAAAAAACTTCTGCCAGCAGTACTGATGAAAAAGACCCCATGAATTTGAGAAATTCTGTAACTGGATCCTACTACAAAGTCAGTACATTTTGGGGAGTATGTGTGCTGTAGTGACTGCATGAGAATGTTAACTACATCATGTTTGCAAGAAAAAGGTAGGAAGTAAATAGCAATAAGAAGTAAAACTCCTCAAGCAGGAATCAGATGCTAGTGCTCAAGTAACCAGGAAAGCCATGAGGCAGAGCAGGGCGAGAGCGTGTCTAGAAGCTCAAGTGAAGTTCAGAATATTGGATTATGTGTAATCCAAAGGGTGCTGGGAGGAGAGCTGCCACGGGGAGCAGGCAAGGCTGAAATAAAACTGGGGAGCCTGGCTGGGAGCTTGGGCAGTGGGTCAGGAGTCAGCCAAGAGTGCAGAAGCAGGGTAGGAACAAGGTGAAGGGCGTCAACCAGGACTTGAGAGCAAGATCTGGGAGCAGAGCCACAGCGATCCCATTTGCAGACCCAGCACTGATCTCCCCCACAGGGAAAATAACAGTTTGTTGTCTGAGCTGAATTACTCTGGTATAGTGGTCTCTTGGGCACGTACAGAGCTAGAAGTGTGTAGGTATTTAAGGCAAGTGACGGACGAATGATGTCAAGTTTTGGGGTAGAGCAGGGGGCCTGCAAGAGGGCACAACGCAGCTGCCAGGAGGCCAGAGGGTCTTTTTTTTGCCACAAGCACTTATGGCAGCTCTGGTGGAGGGAACAAGAAGAGGATGAGTGAGGGCTGTCTTGGTCCTGCTCTTGCCAGCTCCTGAATCTAATTCCTTGCATCCCTCTCCTCTCCCTGAGTGAAGCTTGCCACTCATTCTGGGGCAACTCCAAAGCCATTTGGGCATCTCTTATGAAGTTTTCCACATCCCCATAGTGTTTAGGCAAGTTTTATCATTGTAAGTGAATATCACAGTGGGCTTTTAATTTTGTTTTGTTGTCAGGATAATTTTTTTGAGAGAAGATACATTTTTGGTGGATTCTGTCAGTTTTAGCCTGCTGTTGCTATTTGCATAGAAGAATAAAAAGCATCATGTTTTACTTAACATTAGATTTTCTCTTAAGACACTTGCAAAATATGGTGTAGGCAACTCTCATTGTAAGTGTACATGAGTTCTTGCCTTAAATTTTTTTTGTAAGTTGTACTTTTATTTGGAAGAGCCATGCGATTTGACTTTCTT
>VZSC01010121.1:159535-185583 GCA_013398225.1 Steatornis caripensis | reverse complement strand
ACTTGCCCTTGATGAACTTCATCAGGTTCCTCTCTGCCCAGCTCTCCAGCCTGTCCAGGTCACGCTTAATGGCAGCACAGCCTTCCTGTGAGACAGCTGCTCCGCCCAGCTTTTTATCATCAGCAAACTTGTATTTAAAAAAAAAACAAACCACAAAAAAACCCAAACCAAAAACTTGTATCAAACTTGTATATCAACAGCAAACTTGATAATAATGACGAGTTAAGCATACATGTAACTAACCGCAGGATCGAGCTACATTCTGCCTGGGCCTCCTGGAGAAAGGAAGGATCAGTACTGTGTTTTCCCTTGTATCACTGCTCCCTCCCACAGCATTTATGGGAGAAGTACGCAGGGTGGGTATCTGCCTGAAGCCACTGACATGTACAAAAGGAGGAGTAAAGTGTCGCATGCAATGTATTGCTCTTTTATTTTTATTTTCTTATCTCTGGACTTGTTTGGAGCAGAACTTGACAGAAGTGTTGATCAGGGCCTGTAGAACCAACTGCTGAAACATTTTTACTCTAACGGCCTAATTCTCTGTATTCATCAACTTGCTTTGTGGGTTTATTTCAGGCATAAATGGCCTTCAGTAGCAAGTCATCCTCTGTACGTATGCTGTAGGCCAGCATGCAGAGAAGTTTAAGCCCACGTGCATTTGCCACACGGGTTCTTTTTTGTTACATAAATCAAAACCCAGGTCTGGAGGTTATAGTTCAGTGTAAGTGGTAGTAAGAACTGAAAATTATGAAGTTGAGCTTGGTTTAATGTCTTCCTGACTTTCATTCTTCTGAGTGTTTTTGCATGTCAAAGCGCTCATTTCTTTTCTTAAAAGGTGAAGAAATATCAGCTAAAACAACCCTCCCCCCAAGCACCCCCCAAGTCTGTTCCAGTAATGACTTGTAATTAGTAAAAATAAAAGTAGATTTCTCAGTTCTTTTTTCCTTTGAAGAAACAAATGGTGTAGATATGAGCTTAGAGCATATAAAAAAAATTTAACTGCTACTTTAATTGGAGTGACAGAGCTGTAACTCCAGCACTTCTTAAGAATATGTTACTCATAACTAACTTCCTATTACTAATTTTTGCCACCAGGCCAAGAAATTCTCAAGTCCTATCTGCAATTTCTGGTTACCAATTGATTTTTTTTTGAGATTTTTTTTTTTCAAGTGGCCATTAGAACAATTCAGGTAATTAAGGGGACGCGCTTTGTGGAGGCTTTAATTTTGGGAATGCGTTTTCTCATTTCTAATTACCATACTTGGATCGTGTAAGGAAAAGCTGTGCAAGAAGCATACTGCGTAACATTCTAAGCAGGATTTTCTTGCCAAAGTCCAGTTACTAACGCTGTTTGTGATCGTCCTTTTGAACTTGGTGCCGATGCTCACAGAGAGGTGGATGCTATGGAGTTCGTAACTTCTGGGGGAGTGCCTGGAGCTCAACACTGGGGCTGTTTGTCAGTGCTCTCCCTCCTGCGGTGGGATGGTCAGCCCTGCTGAGTGTGAGGGAACCTAGCATGGAGTTGAGGGTATTTGAAGAGCAATTTCAGGCTGTTGGAGGCAGGGACTTGCAGCTGTAAGCAAAGAAGGATGTGGTGGCTGAGGATTTTGCTGTGGAGCTGTGTGGATATGGGGCAAGGCATATAGGACACTCAGTTGTGTTCGTTCCTCAAAGCTTTCTGTTCTGCACAATGAGTGAAGTGGCTTCCACCTCTAATTTCAGAGGATGTTTATTCAATCGTGTAATTTCTTATCTTTCTCACGCTAATTTATTTTGCAGTGGTTTGTAGTAACCATCCCAATTGCCTTGATTTTCTTCTCACTGCAGAGTTGCTATGTTTGGCCTTGCCACAGAGTTTATGTATGTGCTAAAGTGTCCTTTAGCTCACTGTCCCTCCAGATGCTTTGTTTTATGATAGCTATTTTCTGATGATCCAAGCCTTGTAGTAGTTGAATCTGTAAATATTTTTACTGCATCTTTGTTAAGCAACATATTGCTACAGAACATTTTGTGACAGTCTTCCAATTCCAAATAAAGGAAGCTGACGTGCTTTCTCTTCTTTTCTTGGGAGCTAAAAAATTTCGGATGTCAAATGTACTTTCTACTGTAAAGCAGTATTGTAAAGCGATGTATTGCTTTCCTGACTAGTGTGACCGTTAATTTAACGGAGTGTGATGGTTTAGAACAACCACCCTCCCTTGGGTTAGTTCACTGGTAATTCCTTTCCTGTCCAGTAGAAACCATTTGGTCAAAATAAGTTTAGACGCAATTAATAGTTCTCTTACACGGTTATAATTTGCGTAAAGTGTATTTTAGCTTATTTCATATTAAGATATTTTAAAAATCCAATGAAGTGAAAACACAAAGAAAATGTTTTATTTCTCAGTTTATCTTGTAAATATCAGTGGAAACTGATTGCTTCCTTTTCTCTTAACTCTGTTTTCAAAGGAGTTGAAGAGGCTGGCTTTTCTTGTGCTGGGTGGGACTTTCCTTTAATTACTGTCTCAGTGATTCTTCCAAGGTCTAGAGAGGTCTCAAGGCTGATGGATGAATTATTATTTCCTCTTCCTGTCTTCATTTTGTCAATTTTATTGTGGAAGTAGAGATAACTGTGGACTTTGTTACAAATGTAATGCTTCAGGCTTTTCATGGATGTTGTTTGTAGTAAAATACTCTTATTTATCTAAAATTCTGGTTTTGTGCTGTTAATCCAAGAAAGATGTTTAAATGATTAGTTGGGCCTTATGAGAGTGCTTTAACAAAATGTTTATGTATTTTGATCAAGATGGATCAGAGATGGGGTTTAAAGGGTGAGTTTTTCTGGTGTCACTGAAGGATAACTGCTACTGTGCTGAGGCAACCTCAGGATAACTAGCTGCAGAAGAAACTGCTGGATCCACTCATTGTAATTTGTTTCTGATTGACTTTTAGTCTCCTCATCACTCTCTCAATAATAACAACACTAACGGTTTTAAAAATTTGTGAAACAAAATAGTATAAGGTATCAAACACGTCAACGCATCGGCAAACGTTCGTAGGCCCTACTGTAGTCTAGCCTTGGAAAGAAAGCTAAGCCTGGGGTATTAAATTGTGTTGCAATTATATAAGTTTCTATAAAAGTAAATTTAAAGGATAAATTTGGACTAGATAAGCCGTTTTGGGGAGGAAAAAGGAAAAGAAGGTGATAGAATTCTCCCAAATTATACTTCTCTGCTGAAAAATGCTGGTACCACATAGATCCAGAATTTGTCACAGCTGTCCATCAGGGATCTGCAAAGAAGAAAACATTGTCATTGAGAAACAGAGGTATTAGTCTTTAAATACAAAAATAGCTCATAAATATTTTTATTCCTACCCAAGCAATTCATGTAATGTAAACAGGAGCTTAGCATGTTCTGCTATGGAGTGATACAATATGGACTAGAGTACTTTAGAAATGAGAGGCTTATCTCTTGGATTATTCATTCTAATCATGGCAATGGACTTTTAAAGCACCGCTTTTGTATGCATGGGTCCCTTCTTTGCCCTCAGTGTCAACCAGAGGGCCTCCCACTGAATTGGATACTGCCTTCCTTTATCTCTTAATGTTGACATGTAATGTCATCTTTAGGTTGTTTACACCTAAACTGTCTTTGGGCAGTTTTACTGATAAATTTTAATGTTGGATTAGAAACAGTTGGTGAGCCTATGGCTCTAGTGTCATAATGGTTCATGTTAAATGGAGCGTGTGCCCTGGTGAATGTTTAAAAAGAAGGTATGTCTTTGGTGCAGAGCCTGCACACTCAACATTCTTTGAATACAGATCTTATCTGCACCTGCGGCATCTTCTGTTAATGTGTGCAAAGATCCTGCTTTAGATATGCGACCTTTGTAAAATCTTATGTCACTTACTATTGCTAGAAGCTAGTAAAGTCAGCTGTGATCCATGCCATCGGCAGCAAACACTCTATGGATTCAGTAATGCTGGTTTGTTGCTGACCCATAGGAGAGTTCCCTGTGATCTAAAGCCTTTGTACATGTAAACAAGTAGTAAAAGGACCCCCGTTGTGTGCAGTTCCTTTCAGAAAGGGGAAGTAGCAGAGATGGGATAACTTCTTTTCTATTTTTCATATTGGGAATGATAATTTTATAAAACAAGCATAAACATTTATATTGTAATCCCGATATATTATTAGGGTTGGACTCTATGATCTTAAAGGTCTTTTCCAACCTAAATAATTCTGTGATACTATTTAGACCTGTCTTTGTGAAACTCATGTTCTGAGTTGACAATTTTCTTGATTGGTCATAAAAGTGACTGTATGTGGACAAACACATACGGAAAATGCCATGTAAAGGATAAAAATATACGTGCTTTCACGCAACTTTAGAATCTTGATCTTGCACATAATTGGCAAGAAGCCTGTTTTTCTAGAGGTAAAAAGTGCCTTATATACTCTAGTCAAGACTGATTTGATTTGAGCGAGTTAATACTCAGGATTAAAAACGTGATGCTTTGTGTGAATTTAGCTACATACAGCACACATTCAGCACTGAAGCTGTTCTGTATGTGTGATGACTATCTGAGATGTGCCGTAAGTAGAGAAAGGGTGCAAGATTGAGCTGCCTTACACAAACATTCATTTAAAACCCAGTGTATTTAGACCTAAAAACAAGCAGCTGCATTTGTTTAGCCCTTTTCTGATACCAACACAAACAAGTGATTCAACAGAACATAGAAACTTGAAATGTTGTACGATCTAAAAGCGTCTTCGACATCGCTTGGGTCAGGACTTTGCTTGGAGCGCTCTGCATTGTGAGCCCATGTGTAGCAGATCATCTGTTTATGATTCTTCACACATCCAAAGTCAAGTGGCTCAGTATGAGACTAAATGAAGAGTACAGACTTGATCAACACTACAGAAATTACTGGCAATGTGGATACATGTACTGCGTAAGTACCTTTGGCCCGCTTTTCAAGGTGTATTTGGGCCTCTCCCTCTTCCACTGAATGAAAAGACAAGCAGAAGACATTCAGTGTCATTTGGGGTGGGACCTCTGTAAGAGAATGTGTTACCCTTAAACTTTAATAAGGCTTTGCAACAGTCGAGAGACATAAGAGAAGTAACTTTTTCTTCAAAAATAAATGCAGTTATTGCTTCAGTCTTAGCTGTTTTCCACTGAGTGGTCTTAAGTGTGGAAGAGGCTTGATAAGGAAATACAGGCTTAAGAAAAGTTACTTTGCCTTTTTTTTTTTTTTTAAAGTTTCTTAATGTGTTTCACTGCAGACTCTAGACCCTGCAGACAGCTTTTAAGCTCACCGCTTAGTATTGCATTTGAAAAAGTCAGCATCAGCTGTGGTAAAGGAGTGTGATTTTTGTGGCTCTGTGGGCAGTAATGATTTTATGAAGAAGCAACATAGCTTTTAGGAAGGAGCAGCAGGTTAGAGTTTGAATTAAAGCAAAATCTGAGGACTGAATTATTTGGCTCATCTCCATACCAAGTGCTGTTATATGTCTTTGTCCGATTTCATACAAACAGTAAAAAGGACAAAGTGCTGCAAGAGGAGCAGTTCTGCAACTCATCAGGAAATGGAGTACTAGGCAGATGGCAATGTTTTCACAAAGTAGAATTTTTTTCAGTCTCCTATCAGGGGGTTCATCACATACAGAGGTTGTACCTGCTTGCATGCTTCAGCTGATACATGACCTGCAACGTTGCTGAGGTCACCGACTAGCATAGATGTCGAAACCTGAACAGTAAACCACCGTAGCGGATGCACTGCTGATAAGGAGGTTGCAAATGCTTAGAGAAAATAATTTTCATTAACATTAATGATTAAAGTATAGTAATGGGCTAATTGGTGACTAGAGTTCAGCAGCAGCTGCCAGCAAACAGGATTTGTAGATTTCTCACAGTCTGTGGGCATTGTGAAAATAAACTGGTTTGTTTGCAAAACTCATGGTTCAGTAGAAAGCTTACTGTCGTGTGAGCAGGGAAGACCTGCTAGAAACTGCCAGTAGTTCTCAGGAGAGCTCTACATTTTATGTATGTTGCAAAGCTAAGGAGGGATGCCCATAGAACTCTTAATTATGGAACACCCAGTTAATTCTAGTAGTTCTGTTCCTCAGGCTGTGCTCCAGCCTTAACAGCGGGGAAGCAAATCATCCTTGTTTCTTGATGAACGGGGCGGAGAACACTGTGTTGTACCCCAGTGAGAAAAAGGGTGGCATTACTTTCTGTTACCCTCCGGCTTGGTCTGTAACACTCCAAAACAGGCAAGTCCGTGGAGCTGAAGACTACTCAAAAAGAGCCAGGTCAAATCTCAGGCTTTGCTCGTGCAGTTTTTGCATCACCCCCCTGCTCTTTTTGCTGGACTTTCCAGCTCAGGAGGTCAGCCTGCAGCTCTCCTAATGCAGGCGAGTGTTCTGCATGCACAGTTTCTGCCACAGCACGTACTTGATCTGGAATAAGACCTGAAGGAGTGACCATAGTATTGATAGTAAGTCATAATTCCAGGCTTTGCGTGCCTGCTCCCTGCACATTTGCAAATAATTCAGTTCAGCTGTATTTGTATGGGTGCAAAGAGAGACTATATGTTTTTAGCAACGTAAATGCAATGAATTTAACATTTTTTGCAATTACAACAGCTTTAAGTCTGCAATCGATTATTTAATATTTATTTGCAATTTTAATCATATTTCCAGAGCAAAGTGACATTTAAAATTAGAGCTGACACAGTAAATCCTGTTCTGACAAGCTTGCAAAATTCTACTCTCCCACTCAGCGACAGTGAGTAATGAGTTTTCATGGGTGTGTAATATATCATTAGGGATTTTTTCCCTGCCCCTTTACTACCCCCTGTACTGTAGGGGTGTATTCCGAGCTTGGATTGGTAAGTTTTCCTACCTGTCACTAAATGTTGATTTACCATAAGTTACGATTCTTACTTATGAGAACCTGCTTTTTTATGGCATTAATTACAGGAGTCATGGCCCCTTTCTCTAGTGTTATTAATTTCCTGTTGGGGTGGCTTTATTTCCCTTGTCCTCTTTTAGAGATGTCTTTTGCTATCATGGGCATAGCAACCAGTTTGAAGTTACAGCCTCTGAGGGTGCTTTGCTCTCCCTCTGGGTCATTCAGTACAGGTGGTACACAGCCATGGACAGTCTGGTCAGTGCTTCACCCTGAAGCATTAGGAAACGCTATCCTTATCTACTATTAGTTGAAAAGAGGTGTTCAGTGACTGCTATGCCAGCCTGAACCGCTTGATGCTTTGGCTGAAGAAAATGCCTAATGTGTTGGGATTTTTACAGAGATCCTACTGCAGTGGGTGTGCATCTATTCGTGTAGGCAGATATTTATGGTTTGCACCTGTAGGACCAGATTGCAGCAGACACCCTTGACCGCAGAGGGAACTGGCTGCAGGGCTGTCTGGCCTTGTGGGAAACGTGCTGAGGTAGGCACGATGCGTGCAGGGGCACTGTGGGGCAAAGTCTCCTGGTGTGTGCTTTTACTGGGTATGGTATGCTGTGTTCTGCCATCCTCTTTGCTTTTCTCCTGCTCACCCGCGTGCAGATGCTTTCATACTCTTGACCCCTTTTTCCTTGGTTAAACTAGTTGATGCCTGTTGCCAATGTCACCAGCAGTGGAGCTGGTGAGACCCTGCCGTGGCATGAGGCAGAGGAGAGAGTTTTTACAGATGCTCTCATTCCTTCTGGTGCCATGGGGTGATTTTCATCTGGCTTTTGCAACAAGGAGCCCTTCTTTGAGTTCTGCATGTTACAACAAAGGCTATCTCCAGAAAAGCATTTTCATCAATTCTATTGCATTTACAGGAGATACCAAAGATTAAATAAAAGAAGTGGTGGGGTATGGTTATTGCAACATAATGCTGGGCTTTAACAATGCGTCAGAAGGATATTATTATAATAGAGGCTACAACAGTGATTAAGAGCCCACAGAAACCTCTTTGATAACACTGTCGGCAGTCTGCTGCTGTTGCTGGATGAAAGCTTGGTGCAGGCTGCATAGTGAAGCAAAAATGGTAAGGGGATTATTTCTCATTTGTCATTAGATCCATCCAGCCGAAAAAAGGTTACCATTTTATTTCAGATCTGGAAGCAAATGTAGCTGCAACAGATTTCATACAAGGGCCCTTGCTGTCAATAGGGTTTTGTGCAATATTTCCTTTTACGTGTGTATGTGCAGACTGTTTTGTTGAACAGCATGGCAAGAGTTTTGGAATCAAAATTTATAGTACAAATTAAATACATTTTGGGAAGCTGACACTTGAAATGGAAATAGTGGAGGAAAATGAACATATTGAACCACCCACTTATTGCTTACTCATTCTGTTTCTTGACACACTCAGCTTCTGCTGGGTTTGCTACAGCACAAAGATTAGGAAAGCTGATTCTTCACTGCCTTGCACTTGTATTGCTGTTCATGTTTGGCGAGAGTATCGTTTCATGTGGATGAGGTTGGAAGGGAAGGGCGGACGTCAGCGATGGACTCTTCTTTGCGTTTTGTGCTTGTGGGTAGGTATCAGCTTTGTTAATAACTAGGGAGTTCTTTAGCTCTTGGCTATATGCGTAATACATTTTTTTCAATGGAAACAGATTCCAGAAAGAAAAGACAAATGCTCCAGGGCCTGATTCTTACAAGCTTTCTACAAGTGATAGCCCTCCCAGTCCCACTTCTATGGCAAAAGACAACTTGCAAGAAAAGCAGCATATGCTTTTCACATTTAAACTTCAAGTTGAGTGAGCTTAACTGATACATGACTCTCCATCTAACGGTATGTTACACATGAAAAGCTCTTTTGAATGCACTTTGGGTAAGGTCGCAAAGTCAGGCACTCAAAGTATAGGTCCTTGTGTGCAATTATGTCTTTTAAACATTCTCCTGACCTCTCTTCAAATGTTGGCAAGGCAACCTGTTTTTTCCTAGCTTTGCTCTTGGAACTGCTGAATTATTTTGATACTTCAAATTTTTTTTCTTCTTTAAAGGCAAGCACCTGATATGGAAAACTTCAGTTCAAGAAGTTGAAAGCTGGCGAGTGTATAAGCAACTGAAAAAAGGCAAGCTTTTGCTAATGAGTAAAATTAGCAATGGATGGTTTCATCGGCTTGGCCGTCAGTGTGCATGACTTCTGAACATACCGCTCAGAGAGAGCTAAAAACATTTTCCTCAACACTATATTTAGCCAGCGTTTACCGAACAGCAGTCTAATCTGCTGAAAAAATCTTGATGACAGTCTCAAGAAAGTCAGCGTCCATTTGTTTTCTCTTTCAGTTTGCTCACAGCCTGCGTAGGTCACACCGATGCCCTTGGAGTCTCACTTTCATGACTAATGTATTTGCATTAACATTATAAAGCTTTTACATGATGAAAAGAATATGAAATAAAAAGCATCTAAACCCAACTGCAAAATGCCCCTCCTTCATCTCAGCATTAGGAAAGTCTTGGGGTTCTGTTCCGTCCTGTTGTTTCAGAAAAATTCTGCCCTCTACTGAAGTTTTAGGGGTGAGCAAGGGTAGTAACTTTGCTCACGTGCACACGACTTTGCTATTTTATTCCTGTTCTATAGGCAGCAAATTGGGGAAAACTTGTCAGTGTGAAAAATGCAAAGAAAACATGCTGTTGAGCTTGTAAAGTTGTGTTGGTCTTCCAGACCTTTTCTGGGAACCATGGCTCTGTCACCAGCAAGCTTTGGTTTACTGGGACAAATGAATATAGGCCCTCAAAGGCAGCATCACCAACATAAGCTAGGTGGCTCTGGGGGCGGTGTTTTGAGAATCAGAATGATACATAGGCACAGCTCAGTTCTTTTTTCACGAGAGAGATTGTCGCCCTGTAAATAGACCTGTCTTCCCCTTAAGGACAGAGCTGTTTAATGATTTGGGAGCAAAAATGAGACTTCTATACAGTACCTCATCGCTACCCACTCAGCATACCCCAAGGGCACTGTATTTTCACAAGCATGTATTGTTTAGGTGAAATAATAGAGGTATTGTAAAGTTCTTACAGAATTTTCCGAATCTATAGTGAAGATAACTGACACGGAGACAATACATCTTCTTAGCACTAACACCTTTTTACACATTTAAGCAATCCAGTTAAGAAATAATGCATTCACTTTTTCCCTTTCTCAAAGCCATAATGTTTTGGTTAAAAAACCCCAAACAAACCACAACTGGTCAATATTTCATCACAGAGATAAATGTTGTGCTTAGTTTGCACTTTTGGGGCAACAATTAACAGCTTCCTCTGGGTGCATCTATCCTAGCATTTCAGCCCAGAGCGAGAGTGAGTGTGCTCTTGAGTCGAGCACCCTGATTGTTCCCTGTTACTGAGCCTTGGGTCTCACTGCGGGGTGGTTTGGGGGAGCAGGGCTGGGCTCTGAGGAGGGCAGGGGGGTGCAAGGATGCTCTGCTCCTTATTGAGTGTCTAGCCTGGGGCTGGGTTAGAGCTAGTCCTGGCAAAGCCCTTGATGTTGTGTGTGGGGTGGGCAGCTGAGGACTCAGTGCCAACTGTTCTGCTCTGCAGACCTCTTCCAGTTGGGCCATGCTGCTCTGCGGATGTGCAGACAGCTTGTGTTTGCGTGTCAAAAGGGTTTTAAAGATGGGCAGAACTAAGACAGACTAGTGTAGTATAATACATAAAGCAAAATCCTCAAATGATGTTTGTGGTAGTGTTTTGATCTTGTGTGCATAATTATTTGCAAAAACCTAATTTTATTTTACAGCATAGATACTTTGTAGTAATCACTCGTATTTAAAAATATCAAATCACACTTCTCACTAGTAGTAAAAGTCCGAGATAATTTTGCCAGAGTGATGCTGAACAGCTCATCTTTCAAACTTAGTCATTTGAGTCTAATGTAGCTATTTCTTCTTCAATTATGCAAGTTTTATTAAGAAGCCTGAGTTATGCAGAGTTCTGTTTTAAAATGGTGTTTATTAATAGATTTGCTTCCTCTTTTTGGCTTAATGCAACTAATTAGACTATTATTAGGCTGCTAACATAGAAGACAAAACTGTCCTGGAGTGCAGTATTGCTTGAAGAGATCTTAGACAAGCCGTGCATACAATTTTAAGCGTACCTTCGGGACTTCAGTGCTTTGCATGATATGGCTGGTTTTGGGTAGCATCTTGAAAAGAAGGAACACCAGCACAGCCAAAATACCAAGAGCTTTACTCTGTGCTCAAGGTCAGTAGGGAAAGGATCATCAGGTGTTAACTTCCCTGGTTTGGGGCTTGGTCCATGGGTCTTGGGCAGTCACCAACGTCTGAATTTGGGCAACTGGGTGAGCTTAGTTTGACTTGAGACTATGAGCACTTACACATCAAAAGTGTAATCTTGTTTATTGTGTTCACTGCAGGAGCTCTGGGGAAATACATGCCAGCATCTCCTCTGAGACATAGTAGGATTTTGCATGGTCACTTGTGTCAGTATCAGGCTGTCTCTCTGAGACTGGGGCTGGGCAGCTGGGTATGTCAACGCGGCTGCTGAGACAGCGCTTCGGCATAAATCCTGCCCTTGCGCTGGGCCTTGCAAGGCAGCTGGGAGCACTGAGAGCCCCTCTTCTTGCAGGCTGTAGCTTTGCACGCTCCAGCGAGCCTTGAAGACGGAAAAGAGTAGTAGGGTGTCACAGTGTGGCCTTGCCCAGATACGTCCGTTCTCCCCTGGCCTTTTCTTTCTTCATAAGAGGAGGAAAAAAAAGATTCCACTCTTCTGCTGCTCGCTCTTTCAAAACCTTGTTGTACTCCCACCACCACCTCCCCCCTCCCCCCATGTCTTCAGAGTGTTTCTTGGATAGTGAGTAGCTAGCTGGTGAGGATATTCATGTGGTGGCTGCAATAGTCTATTTTGTGACGTGTAAGGAATAAATTTGCAATGTCAGGGAACTGTTAACTCCTGCGTGTACCCTGAGTCCATCTGCCAAAGGAGGAGAAATGGGGTGGATGGTGAAGTGAGCAAAACTATCCCAAAAATCTAAATGAAGAGAACTTGATTTTCTTGTGTGTTAGGGAGCAGGTAGCTAACTGCTTTGGTGCAGATATCAGATGGTCTATTACATACTTTTATTTGTTTTGCAATGCATCACAATCACAGTAGAATTTAAATAAAAATTTATTTTAGTAGGTGAAGTGCTAACATGGCTTAAAGCCTGTTTTTTGGTAACAGTTATTCTGCTGAGTTACTTATATTGTACACACAGGCAAGAAAGCTATTTAGTCAAGCCCTTTCTGAGTGTCCTTGATGGGTAAAAAAGCCTTTAAGAGACCTATTTACTTTTATTTTTCTTGGCCCAACTACTTTCTTACCCTTTAAAGGTGCTGGGATAGCAGCAAATTGGTATATAGCAATCTATTGTCAGGGGTTTCTTTCCTCATACTAGGGAAAAAAAGAAGAGGTAAAACATCTATGTTATTCTCTCTGATTGTTGTGGGTTTTCTTGCAATCACTTTATCTCATTTGAAAATATTTTTTCTGCCTGTAAGCTGTGTGGAAAATCCGTACACAGCAAAGGAGATAGATTAATGCTCCTCAGGGGAGTAGTTCTGGCTATGAACAAACTGTTGTCAAATGTAGAATGTAAACAAACGGAAAATTTAAGATTTCCACCTGCCTAATCATTCTTTGATGGTAATATTGGAAGAAAACCTGTGATAATAGCAATGAGAGCTTTCCCAAAAGAGGCAGGAGTTTAAAGCCGATACGGCATTGTCTCCTATCAGTGCTGCACTAGCATCTGGTCTCTTATTTTCTTACTCCTCCAGCCTCCACCTTGGATGTTACAAGGTTGATAGGATGCAGCGTGGCCTGGGAGAATTTACTTGGGAAGTGGAGCTGCTTTCCCCTGTAAACGGTGGAGTTCAGCTCTTCCTACCTGACTTACATTTTTTTTCTCACAATAAGAGTGTCCCCATGTCTCCATAAGGATTTGGTTGTGGTTAGTAGCTGGGATGAGCTAGGCCAGGCATCTAAAATGTTGTGTAGTGAGATTTCAGAGAATTCTTTTTATTTTTTTTTTCTCTTGGTGTTTTCGCTTTACGGGGTGGAAAGAGACCCTTCATCCTGCTGAAGGGAGGGAGAGATCTTTGCTCCATCCCCACAGTAACGAGGAGTTGGATGGGCCACTTGAGCTCTGTGCAAATGTGTTCCTCTGCCTGGTGCCAGCTCTGCCAGCTTTCTGGACCTGGCAAGGGCCTCCCGGCAGAGCAGCCCACCTGCTGTGGTTTGATCTTTGGATTCTTCTCAGCTGCAGGGGCTGATGTATTAGTATTTCGTTTGTTTGCAGCCTGGCAGAGCAAGCCGTACATATTAAAGTGTGTTGTTTTAGGACTGGCTCCAAACCTGAGTGCAATAACTATCCTTAATAGTTTTTGTGGCTCTGTTCAGGATATCTGAGGTAAGACCATGGTTAAACCCAGTGAAAGATCCATAGAAAGCATTTCCAGCTCTGTTATATCAGTTCTGTTCACTTTCAGTTCTAGTTTTTCTTCCTTCCTTGCAGGCAGCAAACATAGCAAAGGTGAGTGATGAACAGTCCTTCCCTGAGACTGCTGTTGTCTTCCTTGGGTCATTTGGCAAGGAAGATCCGTTGACCAAATGGTTGATATTTGTGGAAGTATCTCGGAGCCACTGGGGCTTGGAAAGCTAGGTAGCTGTGAGATCCCAGCTTCTTCTGTGCTCCTGCCTACCTGACTGTGTATGCCAGGCTCCGTAGTGGCTCTAGCACAAAGATTAACCTTAGAATGGAAATTGTATATCTGGGCTGATGGCGGAAGCCCAGATGTGCAGAAGCACTGCCAAATGAAGATCCACAGCATGGTACTGATGTGCCCGCTATGCAAACCTGCGTGATCAGAGTCAAGTTATTTACTGTAAATATCTCTTAAAGAAACCCTTGAGATAAATTTTTTTCTGAAGAAGAAGCATCTGCAGTTGTCACGCATATATTCCTAAGGAACAAAGTGATCAGTTTATACCTTATCATGTGCTGTTTCTTTCTCCAATTTGACGTAAGCTGTGAAGGACAAAGAAAGCTTTCTGCTTAATTTTTTTTTTATTGTTTTGTTTTGTTTTCATCTTGGGTAAAGGAAATAGGGTTTGTAAACATTTTTTGTTTCATTAAAAGCTACGGATAAGAAAGAAATAGCATGGCACTGTCACCTCTGCAGTCATTGTGACTTCAACCCATACGTACAAAGGACAATATTCAAACCTGTATTGCTCTATAAATTACTGTGGGGGCAGTCAGCAGGAACTGACCTGGCCCATTCTTGGTGGTGAGGGAGATGAATGGGAAACTGAGAATCCTTTTGTGGCTGCTTTGCTTGCTTCACAAAATTGGAGGGACTGTTTGAATACTGCATGCTGCCTAATGACTTCTGCTTCTCCCCCCTGCCCTCCATAGGATTTAAAATATTTAACTTGCTGAAAGACTTTGGTTTGAAATCCTCTAAGTGGGAAAGCACTGATTGTTGGCGAGTTCAAGTGTAAAATTGGTTGTAAGTACTCATGGGGGATCAGTGCAATGAAGCTGAACAGTACACTGAAAATGAGAGTACTCTAAATCAAAACACATTTGTTACTGGATTTTCACTGCTGGTTTCTGAGAGCACAGCTAGTAAATACTGGATCCAAAGTCCATTTAAGTCAATCAGAAGACTCTTATTGTAATTAATTTGGGCTGGATTTTGAATTAATTCCTTCTTTCAAAGTACTTTACCTTAAATTTCTAGGTGTGGATCACTTTTCCTCAGATGTTTAATGAACGTGACTGCATAGGGGGTTTATATGGCTGAGGAGAATCAGACTCAGATATGTATCTTAACCCCTAATTTATATAAGCTATGGGAATCTATAATTAAGTAATTCTGATTCTCAGGAAGGAACAGGTAAACGTGGATTCTTTTCTTTGCATTTATACGTATTTAAAATAACTTTCTTTGAAGCTTTTAAGAAGAGGAATTAGAAGCAATGTTTTGGGAAACCTAAAAGTAAAGTTAAGATTGCTGCTTAGGGCCTGCTTTTGCCTGGTGAGGGTTACCAGATGCTCAAATCAATTTCATTTAAGCTTTGTCTGACCCCTGTTTAGAGGTGAGGGTTAATCCACTGTAAAAACTACTCTGTTCTGTACTGTATGCTTTTAAATCTTGCCAGACAGGTTTGGGTTGTTGATTATACTCCGTCATTCCTGTTACACTAATTAAAGAAAAGCAGTATGTAGTGGAGCTGTCTGATGCTGTGCCCCATCATCATACCATACAGCATGGAGGCATTTTTCCATTTACCTAAGGCTGTGCTGGGAGCGCTGTCTTGCGGCGCTGGAAGCTTGTGCCAGAACTGGTTTGTCTCTTTCTCCCACACAGTGCACAACCCATCTCTTCTCCCTCCCTTGTGAGTTGGAGGAACATGCTGGATGTTTCTCCCCTTACTGTTTCCACTTAACTTCTGTTTGCTTCGTGAGAGCCAGGAAAGAAGTGCTGCTGCTTCATCCGCCCTGTGAGCAGGTCCACTCCTTGGCCTGGCTGGGAGGGTGCTGTGCCGGGCAGGGTCCTCCAGGGCTGGTCTGTGGCTCCAGAGCGAGCACGATCGTCGTTCCTCAAACTCTCCTAAAGAATTGAGGACAGATAGATACATTTTTCTTTACCTCCCGTAAACACTCATTTTCCCCTACATTAAAATACCATCAGTGAGGTGGCGAAGTCCGTTCTCGGAAGGGAGGAAATGACAGATTTAAGATTGCCCAGGTAGTCACACTATGGCGTACCATGGCTCTACGTTTTAATGCCCTCCTTTACGGTCACACTGGCCACATGCAATGTTTTCTCTGAGACTCCTGTTTATCTAGCACACGGGAGGGACTCTTTACCTAATGGTCAGCTCTTCAGTATTTTGTTTTTGTCACTGTTGCGTGTGTACCCCAGGCTATATTTACTANTTACCTCCCGTAAACACTCATTTTCCCCTACATTAAAATACCATCAGTGAGGTGGCGAAGTCCGTTCTCGGAAGGGAGGAAATGACAGATTTAAGATTGCCCAGGTAGTCACACTATGGCGTACCATGGCTCTACGTTTTAATGCCCTCCTTTACGGTCACACTGGCCACATGCAATGTTTTCTCTGAGACTCCTGTTTATCTAGCACACGGGAGGGACTCTTTACCTAATGATCAGCTCTTCAGTATTTTGTTTTTGTCATTGTTGCGTGTGTACCCCAGGCTATATTTACTCATGCTGTTGAAGTGATGCTTTCAGGATAGGATTATTAACTAACTAACTCATGAGCTTTCCCTTGGTTCTCATTAGTATGATAGCTTAGCATTGCTCAGGCAATAATTACTTTGTCTACCTCACCTGCAAACTGAGGGCATATCTTTAATTTTATGGACAGAGTAACTGAGACATGGAGGAAGAAAGTGTTACTTGGAAAGCCTGATTTAAAAATGCCTGATTTTATTTCAAAGAGTCCTTAATATTACATACTTCAAGAATGAATCAAACATTCAGATATTACATGTCTTCAGGAATGGATCAAAGAAAGGTTCACCACATTTTTCTGACACATGAAGATACGGAAGAAGGGTTTTTTCCCCTCTAATGTCGTTCTTGTAAATTGCAGACCTGTCTGATTTGAAATTCAGCTGGTGAAAGACATTTAATTTAAACAAGGTCACATAGTGGAGAGTGTTAAGTAACCTTAAAAGTCTCACCAACGACTAAATCCTTGTTGTATCGGGAAGATGTCTGCTCTTTCTCTGCTGTTTGTTTGCTCTGAGCTAGTGATGTTCTGCGCACTCACTTGTGGCTGTGGAAGGAGATGGTTGCTGCCTCCTCTGTATCAACCCAGGCCAGAATTACAATCCTTGCAGCAATGTAGTCCAAGAGGTGGCATCAGGATGCTTCCTGCCATTCTCTCCTCTGAACATTGTTTGCTGGAGCTCCTGGGGCTTTTTGGACACGTGGCACCAAGCAAGGCTGGGTAGCCCATGGTGTGGGAGTGGGTGCCCAGGGCAGCCTCACGAGTTCCAGGAGACTCCGGATGGCACGCACCATGGCCTGGTGTTCCTCTGAACCGCATTGGAGGACAAATGGTATTACCATCTTGTTCCATGTGATCTCATACTAACTTTTCAGTTCACTCAACCAACTTAGCATTTTTGCATTGATTTCCTGGGATCTAAAGTAAAATGGTAATAATTACTGTGGTTTTAATTACTGTGGGTTTTTTCCTTACAAAGTTGTTTGGTTTTTTTTAAAGGGCATAAGGAGTCAGTGCAGGAGTAGAGTGTTTCAGTCCAGCCTTGTGACTGTGACGGTGTGAAGACGGATGTTTGCATGATGGATAAAAAGCAGTTAAATGGGGACCAGTTAGATTTTACAGTTGCTTTCATTTTTCTTTTTGCAGCTACAAGAATGTAAAAGGCTTTAGTGTAAGGAGAGCCATGACCAGTCTGATCTAGCTCGCCTGGTTGTGAATGCTTTCTGACTACAATATAATACCCATCCAATGCAAAAACATAACTCACAGTTCTCAGTAAACAGCGTTTAGAAGGCCAGTGGATATGATATGACTGTATTAGCATGCGTCCTTGTGAGTAAATTGAGTGATGTGTACTGCAGTGATATAAAGAATGATTTTTTTGTGCGCATTAATCTTCAATGTAGATTGGGCAGGTAAAGAAGGCTTTTTGCAGGGAAAAACAAATTCAGCATATGTGTTTTGTTTCATCAGTTTCCTTGCTTATACCCTTGATTTGTATCTTGTCAAGATTTCACAGCACCTGTGCCTGTGCAACTGTGTTGGATGTGTACTTAGCATCTATTTATTTGGTGCCAGTTTTTGTAACTCGCTGACATTTGTTCTTTCTATTCCTTTTTAAGCAATGAATACAGAAAAAGGAATAAATTGAAAAGACCACAAATGTCAAGAAAAAGTACAAAATTCAAAGAAAAAACAATCTAAAGTTAAAATGTCCACCTGAGATGATGCAATGGGAGACTGGTGGTTTTTTCCCTACACTATACTCTGCTGTGGTCCATCCACTGCTTGAGAAGGAATAGATTAAACCAAGTGTGAACTCAATATATCCAGTTTCATTGTCAGTGGCAAGACTGAACCTGATGGATATCTGAAGAAGTATCTTGTTTTGGACTCCGAAGCTATTTTGCTATGGATCGCAGGGCAAAAAAGCAGCACTGTGTGGGCAGTGGCAGAGTTGCGGTCCCTGGTGGAGGGGTGTGTTTCTGCGGTGTTCAGTTTTGTGTGGGACAACAGCATAGCAAGTGTGTGCAACAGCTGGTGATGCTGGTGAGAACTGGCTTTGCCCTTCTCATAGTTGGGTAGACTGATGGCTTTGACTGCAGTCTGTCTCATCTAAGATTGGAAGATGGGTCTCCTGTCAGGAGCACTTAAAAATTTTTCCACAAAATTATTTAAGCACTCCTCCAGCAGGTGAATTAAAACAGAATTTCTGACAGGTTGAATAGTGAATTAAACATTGTATTTATTAGGTAGTCTTTTAACGCCATTAGTTTAGATTTGTTGTTCTGTTACTGGGCCCCTGCCTGCCTCAGTACCTCTGTGACAGCTTCGAGTAGAGGATCCTAAAGTTGACATATAGAGGAGAACTGTTACTGGGACACAGTCGCAAGCTAACTATTTCACATGGCAGAAGGATGTGAATTGCCTACCTACAGATTTTTAAGTAAGCCAGCAAAATATAGTATTTGCTGTAAATGCACGATTCTTTAACACAAAAAATTATTTCTGGTGTGCTCTGAGAGGGTGAGATATGGATATGTTAAAGTATGGCTTTGTCTTGTGTTTCCTCTAAACATTTTGTGCTCTGTAAGTGGCATTTCTATTCAGGGTTGCAAAAGCCATGCTGACCTTGACAAGGAAACCCAAGGAAAGGAAAACAAATTATGTGAATGCAAAATGTATGTTGACATGTGTATTGAATAACAGCATCCAGGGATTTTAAGAGATCATGGATGAGTCAACTGCACAGTGCTAGTGGGGCTAAGAAGAAGAAAAAAATTGTTCTGACTATTAGTGGGAGTTGTGTACGTAAGATTCAGGTGTAGCTCTGTGTGTAGTCCAGATGAAACCTCAGTAGAGAGCCATACTCAAGGTGTGTGCAGCACCGTTTGAGAAAGAAGCAGATATTCATTGAAAGTGGTTGAAAAAGAGGTTCTTGAGAGGACTGGAAGACTTAATTGTGAGGAAAATGGGGAATTCGCTGGGTCTGAGTTGCCTCTGTCCTGAGTCTGTTTGCTTTTGGCATGCGGTGATGTGGGAGCTGGAAGGCTGCTGCTGTGTCACCAAGGCTTGCATTTCCCCAGCCTTTCTAAGGATGCTCGTGGGAGGTCAAACCACCTTCTCTGCCCGAGGCGGTGTCTGAGAAGCTGAGACGCTCCTCTGCCTTTACCCTTGGGAGACCTCTCACAGAATCACTGAATTTTTAAGGTACTGAAGCTTTGGTAAGAGTGGTGCTTCTGAAGTTGCAGGCACCTTGCTATGAAGCATTTGGGAGGCCCAGTTTGGTGCCTTGCTTCATGGTGCTGCTCACCGTCGCTCCCTGCACGGTGCATACGCTCTTAGCAGGCAGGTTTAAAACTCTTCATTGAGCCGAGTCCCTCGATTGCATGAATACATCTCCTCTTGCTCATCACAAAAGACACATAAATTGCAAATATAAGTACCAAAATGAAACAAAATACACTGATACACTCCTGCAGCCACTGACCTTAATAGTAATTTACAACTATTTTTTTCTTAAGTCCCCACTCCACCCGCCTGGTCCTCAGGGTTATAGTTCCCTCATGGCCCCAGTTCAAGAAAGCAGTTAAATATTAGTCTTAAGGATATTGTTATACAAGACAAGCCTTTTAATATTTTCCTAGTGTTAAACCCCATGAGAAGGGGACTTAATCTGCTGTTTGAACTTTAGCACGTCCTTTTCTACTCTGAATATGGATGCTTTTTAAATACTTCTTTAGAACTCATCTGATATTTTGTTGTATAAAAAAGGGAAAAAGTAACCTTTAACAAGAAGGCTATCTTTCCCATTTCCCAATTTTACCTTTTTATTACTTATTGATGTTGTTGATAATAGTGCCCAGACATCTTTGCAGTACAGGTGGAGGTTACAAAACACATGCTGCGACAAAACACATGCAGATGAGTGTGCTTTGTCCTTCTCCCAAGAAATTCCTTTTGAAATGCCGCTGGCTGAGTGGGTGTGTGAGAGAGCCAGGCAGCAAGAGCTGCTGTCCCATGCCTGCCTTGCACCCGCGCCGGTCCTCGCTGTCCCCCCCGAGTGCTCCAGAGCTGCCGTCCCTTTGCAGGGGAGACTGCTGTAGGCCAAGATCACCGCGTCTGCCCCTTCCTTTACATCCCCTCTGCCCTATTAGTATTCAAGTCACTAGCTGTTCTGACTGGTTTTCTGATTTAAATAGGAGCCCTCTGTGAATTAAGTGGAGACCCGTGGTTTCCAGTGCGGCTTTAGAATTTATTTATTTATTTATTTATTTATTTTAAATGTCCTCTCTTGGTAAATTGGGAAGGATGTTCTGTTGTGCCGTGTGTTAATTAGGTGAGTTAATGGTTGGTCCTGTTGCAAATGCACTCTGGTCCTTCTACCTGTCCTATTTTTTTGAAATGAAGATCAATGTATTTGCAATAATTTTTCTCTTCCAAAGTTACTGTTCATGCAGGAGACCTGCAGACTGTTGTTATTTATTTTTTTAATAAGAAATAACATTCCTCAAAGTTTCCTAATATGTTGTACACCCAATCGAGTGAACCAAAAGCATGTAGCTGCACCGTTTGTTGCCATTCATTGTTCTTAGGTTTTGAAGATGTTGCATACAGGTAAGTGATTCTGTTTTGATTCGTGTACGTACCTGGCTGGAATGATTTTACTGCCTTGTTTTTGCACTGCTTCCCTTTTTATTTTAGACTCAAATACCTGAATCACAAGATACACACCGTGGTGCAGAAGCCCGGAGTTCCTGAGACTCTTGTGCTGTGTGTCCTATTTCCAGTATGGGACAGCAATGAGGATAGACAGTGTGTTTTGCTCTGCTGCTCTCACCCACCCAGGCATGCTGTGTGGGCAGAAGGAAACTGTCCCCACAAATTTTAACCACCTTTATGTTTCATTTTTATTTCTCATTGTTTTTATTTCTCAGAAGAAGGGACAAGAAAAAGAAAGGAAGAGGTGAGAGGGTCCTGGAAAAGCAGGGGAATGGGCCAAACTGACCAAGTGTTTTGTTAACGTACTGAGAAGCCCCATCAGAGTGGCACCTGCAGGTTTTGGTGAGGGAGCAGAGCTCAGTCTTCCTGTAGGCATCCTGTCCTCTGAAATAAGGAGGTGCTCAGCTGGGTGCTGGAAGGGGAAAACTGCTTGCGATACGGAGTCACTGTGATAGAGGAGCTTTGGAGAGAGAGTACTCAGGTGATAAGGGAAAAAAGCAAATATCCTGGAACATACCTTCAGCTGCTTCTGTCCAAAGAAGCAAAAGACACCAGCAAGGAAGGGGTATGCAAAAAGGTACGTGGCAAGAAGGATAGTCTGGAGAGATGGAACTAACACAGGAGACAGAGACACAGGAGGGCTCTTGGAGATTTGGTGTGTAGGGGGAGAAGGAAAGCAATATGAAACAAACAAGTTGCATTTACCAATTCACAAACTTTTACCTCATGTCCCTTGGAGTTCTACAAGTCTTGCAAGATGGAAATCCAGAGGCAAACTGACTTGTTGTAAGGAAGAGCATGAATGAACACGTGTCACGCTTGCTAGACAATTTACTTTTCAGAGGGAAAAATGCCAGATGCATTTGGTTTATAATCTTCAGAGAAGACAGTTGTCAGTGAGGACCTTGATAATGCTCTCGCTAGTGTAATAGGAAAACTACGTATTCATCATCCAGGGAATCAATGCCTAGAGTCTACAATAAATGAGGCTTTTGCTCACTCAAGAGACTAGTAAGGCTGTGACAAACTGGCAATTAATGTCATTAATGATTAATGTTTGATTGTGTTAGAAGCTGTATTTAATGATTAATAGCAACATCAGTGTATATTTATAAAAGAAGTTAATGGCTGTAGAACAATTTACTGGCTGAGGAGCAAATTGGTTGCTTTCTGTTAACTATCAAGTTAATGCTGCTTTAGTCAGAGATGTATTTGTAAGTAGGCAGCACTGTTTACTCGTAAAATCAACATAACTTTGAGAAATTGCCATAAACACGTTTCACAAAATTAAAGCTAGATAAATAGAGCTGAAAGAGAACCTGAAATTTTGATCTGTAAGTGAACTTAGTTTTGTATTAACGTTTTTCCTCATCCTTATCATGACTTAATGAAAATGAGCATTAAAAAGTTCAGTAAGAAGGAAAACTGCTTTTAAGTCAAACACTCCCACGTGATTTGCTGATCTGTAGTGAAGAAATACAAACACTCTGATCTGTGCTTTCTTGGCCAATGCAATTGCACAGCAGTTCCTTTCGTGTAACTTAAACTGTAGATTACTACTCTTAAATTATTGACCTTACTCACATAAGGATTCTCTGATTGAAATCATACATGTTTTTGGCTGATTTTCCAAAGCTGCCATTTCAATCAAAATTGGATTGCTGTCCAAGGAACCTGGAGTTTTGTTTAAATGAATATACCTGAGAAGCACAACTATGCAAGAGAAGGAGATGCCATGGTGAAGACAACCTTGTGTTTGCGTATTTGTTTAGCTTTTCAATACACACTCTTATTCCACACAAAGTAGCGTCTCCAGACATGTCTGCGCGGTTTAGCTTGGAAGGACGGGGTTTATATTACACGCACTCTGAAAACTATCGATCACCTTTTTGTTATTTAGGTTTAAGAGCTCAAGCAAGCTCTTAAGTCTCTGAGACTTGAGTGTTATGATAGGTTTGAGACTGCATAGGAAGCTGTTGTGGGTACAGAGACTGCCCTTGGTTGTAAATATTCTCCCGTGCTTTGCAAGGCAGCCAGGCAGGCTGTCCTTTTCTGCCTCCATCCTTGTCATCAGAAGCTGGACACTGCATTGTAGCAGTGCCAGTGGAAGGGACTGTTGACTTCTTTTTCTCTAAATTTCTCAGATGTAGTCTCTGCATCTGGCGTATTTCTTCAGGAACTGCTTCCTAGGGAAGGCATTTAGGCTCAGTATGGGCTAGTGCATGGGAATCACAACACATAGGCTTTGTCTTGGGCTCTTCCAATAAGTTCAGGTGACCTTGGGTAAGTTGCTTAATATCTTCAAGATTTTGTTTTCTCTCCTGCTCTTTGCCCTCGTTATTTGTTTTGTTGGCATAGTATCTTTTACTGAGCACAATGGAAACCTCATCTTAGATTGGTCATGAAAGTATTCTCTTAATGCAAATGAGAAAGAGGATTTTTTTCCTCTTTAGTTGTAGAACATTGACCGTGAAATGCACTAGCATTCTTCTGTTTTCCTTGTTACTTTTTTAACTAGTAGTCTTCCTCTTGTTGGGATTTTCTCTTTATTTTGGATCAGAAAGCATCTACTTTATGCAAATGCCTGGTACTTCCAGTTGCTGATCAAACTGGGGGGATGGGGAAGAAAAAAGAAAAGTTCAGGTTGGGCTAGTCTGCTTAATATTAAAAGATGTTTTCTTACTGAAATGAAGAGAAACGGAATTTTTTATTTTGGGTCAAATGCGGTGTTTCTGATGTGTCAAAATAGTTTGTTCTGATGTACCTGGAGCTAATTGTGTTGACATTTGCAAAAATGTGTCTGTTTCCCTTTCCGAGGTAAAGTGAAGTTCTCAAAGCAGGGCCAGGAGCTATGTTGCTCTTTGTGCGAGGGCCGAGTTAGCTTGAACTGAGGGCACCGCGCAGGGTTTTCATTCCTGTTGAAGGGGCTGTGAAGCCGGCTCCCAGTGCTCGCATGGCAGGCTGCTGCCCAATCCTTTAGGTTGTTCGGAGCAGGAATTTAAATTGGGATCGCCAAGATTTCTCACGTTGGGGAGAGACCAGTGTGAGCAGGACAACGGGGATTCTCCACAGCCAGGGGCACAGTGGTTTGCAAATCTAAGATTAGTTTGAGGGTGGGCAGGCGTTCATTACAAGAGCTTGAAAATGTAATGTTGCGGAAATGTCAGTATAGTTAATTCTGGAACTGCTGGAATAAACTGTTCAGAGTTTATTTTGTTTGTTTGTAGTATTTTGCTGAACCTGAGCCAAATAAGCCCAACAGTTTGAAAACATTTTTTTGTTGCAGCCAAAGTGTTTGGCAAAATTCACCTGTATATACCTGTTGGTTTAGTTACCCTGAAGTACCAGTCCTGACAAAATGAATTGTCTAAAACAAAAGCTGAAAAATATTGTCTGGTTCTCATCATAGGCAATGCCAGCTGTCTTTTCTACCACTATGCATTTTATAAATTAACTCAGTGGTTACGTGAATTAAAAACAAGACTGTCTGTTAGCATAAAGTTTTGTGATAATATAAAAAAACCTTTTTATCTCCATTGCACTTCCTTGATTGTAGTACACACAGCACAGTAGTCGTTGAACAGTGACAGTAGTGAACTGATTATCATTCACAAAGTAGCTGAGACTGAAGAGCTAGAAATATGGAGTGGAGATGACATTTATAGTGTTGGCTATGAAATACTCATGGAAATCCACTTCTTTCATAAATATTAATTTGACATTGGCTTAGCATTTAGTAAGTGGAATTGCTCAAGATGATAAAGATGCTTTATTACATCTGGATAGCCTTAGGAAAGATTTCTGTCTGCCATTTTAAAAATAAAGTATGAAAAAGATATGAAAAGGTTTTAAGTTGTGAAAAGTAAAAGAGGGTTGAAAGTCAAGTTAATTGGGGTTTGCAGTGTATAAAGTAGGGCCAAATTCTTCTCTGCGTTTGCATAAATGGAGTCAAGGCCCATTCTGAATGAAAAAGGAATGCAACTTGATTTCTTTCTAAGTTTGTAAAATGTCTTCAAGGCATCGTCTGCCCTGAGTTTGAAAATGTCCATGTGTGAAGTACAGGCTTTGTTTTACTGTACCGCACATAAAAAGTGTCTTAACTGAAGGACGAAAATGACTCAGAGGTGACCTTTTGATTCCTTAACTGCTTTAACGGCAAGTTATTTTCTGGCCTGTTGCTTTTGGACTATGTTGGATGCTGCAGTATGAAGTCAAAACTGCTGTTTATTTGTGTTGCTGTTAACAGTTCTTATTATAAGGTATGCTACATTGTAAGTGATACTAATTTTGTTGCATGCTTAAGAGTGAATCAGATGGTGGCTACCACTAATGAGCTGCTGAAAGAGGACCTAATAGTATTTAAGAAATGTTAAGCTGAGTTACTTGTGTGTCTTTAATCATTCTTGTGTGCAGAATAATCCCAGTACATGAGTTGTGCAAGCGTAAATGTCTCGGGCCATGAGAAAAGATAACAACAAGAAACACTAAGGGCAGAAGAATAGTATTTAATGTTCTTACTGTATTTTCAGTACCCACAGTGTTCCAGAAATGTTGATCCTGCGTGAGCTCCAGGGGGATAGCTGCAAGTAATGCGTTCCCCATTTCAGAGGAGGGGGATATTTTGACTATCATTCTGTCCTACCTGATGGGTCCCTTGTTCTGAGCAGCAAAACAAAGTAGCTTCAGTGTGAGCTTCCTTACGCTTATCTGCGTATGTGGCTTCCCACTCCGTTCCAGCAGAATCAGAGGTGCCCTTTCAGAGGTTTTGTTTGCACTGTTGAGAAGTGCAAGCCTGCTGTGGGGTGAAGTCTTGGTCTGCACTTGGAGTCTCTCTATAAACTTTACTGAAATCACTTCATCTTTGTTTCCTTGTTAAGTGGGCCTCCAGATTTCCTGAAAAAGAAGTATTTCCAGAGAGAGGAATGCTTCCAGAATTGTTCTTCATTCTTTGTTTCCTTTTGTTGCTTTTTCTTGCCACATTATTTTATGGTATTCTCCAGGTCATAGGTTTGTTGTCATAGTGATGATACTAATCTTTGTAAAATAATAAAATTATTTAATTTTTCG
>VZSC01010121.1:133675-159381 GCA_013398225.1 Steatornis caripensis | reverse complement strand
TCGACAGCAGGAAGAGAAAGTAGATCAAATTGTTGATACGCAATATCATAAGCATTATTCTTGGCAGGAAACTTGTACAGATGAGAGGTCTCCTAACATAAACCAGACTTCTATCTTCATGGGGAGATTTTAATCAAGTTTTAGACTAAGAAAGGTTAAGATTGTTTAAAGCTGTTGTTTACTTGTCTGTTCTAAAGCCATGCCTCCTTTCTTGAAGGCACGTGGTACTACATTTCCTTTAAAAAACCCCTAAACCCAACCAACCAAAAAACCCTCTAAAAATCAAAGTTAAAAAAAAGTTCCTGCAGCCTTCCTCAGTAACTGTTTTGGATTAACCAGAGGCCTCAACATCACTTTACACCTGGTACCTATATATAGTAGAGAATTGTCTTTACTCCCAAGAGCTTGCACTCAAAGCGAACAGGCAAAGCAGGTGTTTGAAGAAAGCGTGTAGACTGGGGTCACTTCAGCTGAACGCAGCTGGACGCTCAAAGCTGCCAGTACTGGCTTGTATCATAACTTCCTACTAGTGCAAGGTGCAGTCGGTCCTGCTGTTATAGATACAGCTGTTTAAACTTGTTTTCGTATGAGTAGTCTGTTAGCTGTACAAGGCAGGCGAAGCTGGCTCAACCAGGAGATAAGTCTGAAAATTCACTGTTTTCTTGTTGTGCTTTAGTTGTGTAGATATTTTTTTTCTGTACTTTAACCTCTTGGGTTCAATTTCTTCTTGCTGGGCTCATACTTCAGGCCAAAGATGTTTAAGAAAAGATTTTATTGAAAGTTGCAACTAAAATAGCTCAATCTTGTGAGAATGCACAAGAGGTAACAGCTGCAGATCGCCCCGTGAGAATGATCCTTCCAGCTATCCCAGGACACTTCTAGTATGATGGCAATGCCTGGAGAGGTATTCGACAAAGAGAGTCCTTTTTAGGTTGTGAATTTATAACCCCTTTTGGCTTCTGATGTGTAACAGCTGGGAAAAGTTAGCTTTCTTTAAAACCATAGAGGAGATTCCTCTAACAAGGTAAGAAATGCGATGATCAGAACCTCACCGAGAAATTTCAATTAAAGGCAAACCATTTATATCACCATTGAAGGCGGTTGCTAAGTTAGTCCTGAACACTTTCCTTACTTAGTTTACCTTGAAATAAAACTAATTAACTAATAAAAGTAATGTGACTTATCTCCACAAACGTCACCTTACAGGAAAACCTACCTTTGTTGTCAGTGAAGAGCAGCAGCCAGTTCCTCTTCCAGCACAGAGCTCACCGCATGCTGTACTGCAACACTCAGGCCATTGCTGCGACTTCTCCCTGAAAGCATTTAACCTGTGAGTTCCAGTTGCCATGTTGCACCTTTACCCCTGAGGACAGTATTTATTGTTGCTAGTGTATTATTTTATTATGAAGTCTAATAATATTTTTTTCGTTTAGGGGGGAAAACCAAAGTTTTAGAATTAGCCAAGTTGTATTTTGAGAAAAATTTAGCCTCTCGCACGTTCCTCTCAGCTGTGAAACACGGTTGGCTGGTACCCTTGCATATCCTGGCTGTTGGTGCTAATAATCTTTGAAAACACTGAAGAGCAACAGTTACGGCAGGATCAGAAGTCCCAGTGATGCACAGTTTGGTCCTTGACTGATTGTTATAACAAGCGTCTTTGTAGGAATGTGAGCAGGCTATACTCCAGAATGCCTGTTTGTTGTATTTCTTTCTTTATCACATGCTTTGAATGAATGCTAAACTAGATAAATTTTTGGTTAGCATATCGGAGTTTTTTTTTCTGTTTTTGCTCCCCTTTCTACCTCCACTGAAATCTGAATTCAGATATATTTGAATTTAGCTATTTAAATGATTTATTTCTCTCAGAACATAATCTTAGTACGAAAATGAAACTACTTAGAGGTAAATGTGGGTAAACTATAGTGCTAAGTTTGCTCATACGCCCTTGAATATATAAGAATTGTCAGCTACTCGTTCTTTTCATAACATTGCTATTCAAATGTTAATGTGCTATCATGAATTTGAGAGTGAGTGAAAATACTCGTATCCTGCTCAGATTTTCTGAAAGTGCTAAACGTAACTGATAGCTTTCTTGGGTTGTGGACAGGAGGTGGCAACAGGTGAATAATTCCTTGTTTGAGCAAGGTATAAAAATAACCACGACTGCTTGTTCTTCTGGTTTAAATACATTGTTAAATGACATTTATATGTATTCTCCTGTTCGTGATCCTCTTAAGATACGCACAACTGAATTATTTACAAGAGGAAAACCCTAGGGACAATGTGGCTCGGAAGTGGGCCTTTTATCTCTAGGTTGAAAGTTCAAATTCAACTCAGTTTGGAAGGCTGTTTTAACATATGGTAAACTGGATAGTTAATGCTTTCATACAGCTAAAGCTTAGACTTCCAGCAGGGTTCCCAGGCATCCAAGAGAGCTGAGGATGGCTTGGGCACTGAACGCTTTGCTTCTCTTTTTACTTGGGATATATTGCCTTGGAAATGAGACTGGGGCAGTATTTGGAACCATTCCCACTGGTGTAGCAGTGTGACTTGGTTGTCAGTGCAGTCAGAGCCAGCAGCTGGAGGAGAAAGAGAGGCTCTAACTGTGATCACATTCACCTAATCTTTGTTTTGATAAAGTAGCAAAATGGTATTTTAACCATAACTGAAGGTGAGTTTTGCCTTGCCAGTTGTACTGCTCTGCTTTCCAGCCTGCACATGAATTTTAAGTTTTAAATGTATTTCTCAAGTGAATTCTGAATATGAAACCTCCTTTTAAGGGCCTCCCTCTTCAGGTAAATTGACTAAGTACTGTGTCCATGCATGACACTTTCAGTTTTTTCCCAGATAAGGCTTTCTTTTCTCTGTGTGTGTTAGTCACACTCATACTTTTTTTTTTTGACCAATTTTATATAAATCTTCATGCAGGCAAAAACTATATTGAGAGGTAGCAGAAAGTGACTGTTTAGTATTAGTCATCTGGTTAATAATTAAAATAACAGGGAGAGTCAGTTGAAATAAACACTTACTTTTCTTCCAATTATGACTAGATAAAACTTGAAGCAGTATCTCAGTGGAGAAGACTAGACCATTTAGACCTTAACCACTCCTCAAGAAAAGGCCTTGTTATTAGACTGATTTGCCATCTGCTAGATTTTAATCTTTGGATGTTCATGTAAGAGAGCCATCAAAAATTTGGCAATACATTTGTGATTACGGGGCTAGGTCTCTTTTTTCCCTTTTTGTTGCAAATTAGCTCCTTCAAAATAAAACCTAGTTAAAATAATGCTAGGGTGCTAGTCAAATATCTTTTGCCACTTCACAATCAATTTGAAATGTAGTAATAGATTAATTAAATTCTTTGGATTTTATTGCCAATACAACACATACTGGTTTCCATTCATGCGTGCTTTATGAATGTGATGCTTCGTGCATTAATGGGGTCACATCATTTAACATCTTGTTAAAATCAGGTACGCTAGGATTTGCTGTGTTAGAAGGACAGCTGCCTTAAGGCCCAAAAAATCAATAATTTAATTTAAAACAGCAAATACCTTATAATTCTATTTAAATTAAACTTTAAAAAAGTGAAATGCCAGATTATGATAGAAGGTGGTTTTTTCATTCTTCCTGTTCTGCTTTTATAGGAAGTAAGCAAGAAGTGGGCTAAAACAGTCACTCAGCTCTTAAAACAAACAAACCCCAACTAAACAAACCCCGCCAAATGAACAAAAAACCCCAAACCTTTTGAAGGCTTTCTGAAGACTACTGCTGTTTGTGAGTGGAGCCCAGAGAAGAGGAAAGCAGTTGGTAACACATCTAAGATGACCCATGTCTTGAACACGGAACGAAAATGTTGATCTTGACATCTTCTGCACTTTGGAAAACAGATTAGTGGGAAGAAGAAGTGGCTTGAGCCATGCACGCAGTTTGTAGGGTTTTGTGATTGAAAATTGCATGTACCTGTTAAAATAACTGAGAACCAAGAAGGCAGGGATTTACACAAAGACCAACTAAGTAGAAAAGCTCTATGGCTTTCCTGACTGTAGAGCTGAAAAATGGTGGTGTTGAGATCAAAGGAGTTTCCCTGCTGCTGATTTTGCAATGGAAGGTTTACTGAGTTTCCACAGGCATCAAATAAGTGTTCACTTGCTTTATAATTTATTGCCACTCTGATGAGCTGAAGTGGCCTCTATCTCTCGGTGCTGAGCCCACTCAAGCTGTCACGGTGCCTAGCAGTGCTAGGCTCAGTCAGCGGCCCCATCCAGCCTGATCAAAGACCGATTATTCAAAATACAGCAATGGGCCTGGGCTGCAGCAACATGTGGACTGCACCAGGAAGGGCAGTTAACTCTGGGACGGGGCTCAGGTGGTCCGTGAAGCTCCAGGCTCGGCAAAGGGATTGGCGTTTGTCCTCGCCATGTGTATGAACTTTGAGAGCAGGCTTGGGATGGCAGATTTGCTGAGCTGCACGTATATTCTAGAGAAGACCGAGGGACTGCCTCGGTGGAGATTTGAGCACTGATGGTGGAAGCAAACTCTGCTGTGGAGAAAGAAAAATTTTCAAAGATCACTAAGCCCTTGGATGCTTTTGCTGCTTAAATATTTTTGCATTTCTTAATACCAGTAGATTACTAATACTTCTGTTTTGTTTAGGAAGATGACTCATGAGCTTCCCTTAGGTAAGTCTGTCTTAGGAAAAAATCACATTAGGAAGATACTGTTTCTGATTCTTCCTTTACCTATTTGAAAGGAAGTAAGTGGGAGACCAAGGCAGTCAAGTCTACTTTGCAGGATGACAGACTTGCTTTTGCAGCTGCAGCAGTCTGGTCCCATGAGCTGCCTCTTTTGGTGAAGGTGCGTGCCATACTGACACTGGCACAGCACTCTGAAACTAGTATAAACCACGTCTAGAAGAGGACTTTAGACAGAACAGAAATGTTGCAAGTAATCCTACCGCTGCACTTTATCTGCAAACTTGTCTTGTGTGAGATTGGCTCTGCTGTTTCTGGGACAAGAAATTTCTCTGCAATGTGTGTGCGCTCACTTGTGTATACAGAGACCTGCATCAAATGGTTTTTCCATGTTTGATAATGGAGTTTCTGCCAGACCATTTGGCACACATTTAATCGGCGGTTTAGAAGAGAAAGGAAATGTCCTTGAAAAAACTTAAGCAGTTAGAAAACACTTTGAAGTTACATTGCTATTGCTTTCTTCTTTGATCTCCAGATGTACCAGTCATTTTTATTCCTGTGCAAGCAATTATTAATTGCTTTTATATTTAATGTTTTAAGGGGGAATGCTGTTTTACCTTTAATCGGCAGTAGAAGTGCTATGATCCCATCGGTTCACTCTGGAGCAATAGAACTTACTCAGGTAGTAAGATAATGAGCTTTAGGTTTTTCCTAGAGAATTGTGGCCCTGTAGCTGTCACTTGTAACAGTGACTCCTCAGCTTACATTCTGTTCCTTCTCCAAGTTTTTAACCTTAAGATTGTACATTACAGTACCTCATTGTAAAATACTACAGTTTGTATTTATTTTTTCTATGGCAGGGACTTTCCCACAGTAAGAGAAGGGAACTGTGGAAATGCCCAGATCCCTCATGTACAGTTAAAAAGAAGTGGGAGGGGGAGTTGTTGCTCATGCCGTCGCAACAGCTGTTTGTTTCCTGGGTCCGCCATAAGCCACAGTTGCAGTGTAATTCTGAAATACTTGCAATGTAAAAGGATTTGCACAAGCAGTTTGGCACAAAGACCCAATTTTATAAACAGTTCTAGAAACTAGACCACCAAAGCGAAATCTAGTTATTGTTTTGGTCTGAACACTGAGTGTGTTCTGTGGAAATCAGCCCATCTGGAGAAGGAAATGGAGCTGCCATCCAACCCAGTAAAATTCTTGAGAGGCTAATGTTTTGTGAGATTCCCCCACTGTCACCCAGACTACTGACTCGAAGAAATACTGACAGATACAAATACACAGTGCCCTTCACTCTGCTTGAAACCGCTTTGAACTGGCTGTGGACTCGGGCAAATATTGCTGTAGGGATTACACGTAGGTCACGCTTTCAAATTTGTCAGTTTGAGGGCTACAACATCATTTTTATAACTAAAAATGGAGATTTTTTTTTTTGAGTCATCGCAACACTTAATGAGCTGTTCTTAGATTTGGTCCTCCTACTCTCAATTTATACTTCTTTGAAGTGATTTCTTTCCTATTTGGAATAAAAGTGAAATGGTCTAAGAGTATTTTTGGTAACATTTTTTCGTACAAGCAATGCAGTTCACTTTGTATGTGATGCTTAAAAGCCCGTGAATAGTACTGGTTTTTCTTTGCGACAGCAGATTGCAGCAGTCGAGGCTGTTTGCCCTGAATTGTAACACAGACTGCGGGACTTGATAAGAAGGCTCCCACCGTGTGGGAGCAAGATAAAGTTATATCCTTGGGATTATCCTAAAAATACATTTGTGAAAGCAGTGTTTTCATGGCACAGTTTGATTTAACCTGTCCTTGAAGACATCACACCTCTTTTTGCCTAGTACTGTTTTATCTTGCTTCACAGATGGCATATGGGGAAAATAAAGCCCAGTGATAATAATGGTCAGTGTCCTGTGTATCTGAAGCTTTGCAAGCAGCAGTTGCACACTGTGTTTATAACCTCAGGCACTGCATGATTTTTATACTTACCCCAGCTTGTCACACAAGGATGCCCACTGGGTATAAGGGCTTGTTTGGGCTTCTGTCTTGGGAGCAATAGAGGAAATGATGTCTGTTTTTCAGAGCACCTTGCTGGAGTGTTGCCTCTGTACCTGTATTCTAGAAATGGCAGTTGGCTCAAAGTTAAGATAACGTTATGAAAACAAATAGGCACTGGAGGACTCCAAAATAAACATAGGTTTTGTTTTGCATTAAAAAAAAAAGTTAATTAGAATATTTGCTGCTTGGAGACTGATGTATAAAAATCAGTATGAAATAAGAAAGATTTGACTCCTTTCTGTCACAAATCAAGGTGCAAAGATTGCTTACTCTCTTGTTATCACTGTTGTACTGAGGCTGCCGAGTCCTATGTATCTTGTCTTTCCCAGGGTCTTGGGGCATGTGTGAATTGCTTAAAAACTTGAGACGTAACCTGGTATCTTTCTAGTCTGGGAGAGGGAGGAGAAATCTACACGTCTCGCTCTGGCTTTACATCTCTGGAACATCTTGTATACCCAGATTACATTGTTTCTCTTGGTTGGAAATGAATCCTCTCGTTTTTAAAAAAGTGCATGCCCAAATTCAGCTCAGTGCCTGGAACTGAGTTACTCTTAGTAGAGAGAAGCTTTCAGTCCCCTAAATGTGGTTTGTTGTTGCACTCAGAACCTGGACTACCCGAAGTTTGTGTTTCCAAGGGTGTTCTGGAGTGAGTTTGTGCTAAAGATGCTGCTGCTTCTGGCTGTGCTGCTGTTGCATCTTTGTCTCTTCAGAGCTTCATGTAACCAACACCATGAGCTGAAGAAATAGACACAGTTAATGTTTTACTGCAAAACTCTCTTTTCTGAGGATAAAATCAGGTAGATAGGGTTATGTGGTGCTGCACAGACTTCAAATGGTCATGTCAGATGGTCCTTGGGCATTTTAGCTAGTAACACTGTATGCATTATGGCCTATGCTTGGATTATGTCATCTTCTAAATGGAGCTAATAAAAAGCATTTTATGGACAGCAAAACTATCTTAAGATCATTCAAAAAATTATACTTAGTCTGTGACATGAAATAGGTGTTAATACTAAGCCACATCTTTTACTTAGACATCTGCAATAGAAATGAACCCAGGGTCTAGCAAGCATTCAGAGGAGGTGCTGTATGGTACCAGCCGGTTTGACTTCTAAGAAATACTACTGATGGTAAGACAGATTGACAAGGAGTCCTATGTATACTTTGTACTTTTGTGGGGCTCCTCAGTCACCCACCCTGTGCGTGGTGAAGACTCGGTCTAGCACTAAATGAGTATATAGTCTGAGTATCTCCCAATCTGCAAGAAGGGAATAGTGTTCAGTCTGATCCGCGTTCAAGGAAGGTTTCCCATGGCTTCATCTGGCTTTAGCTCAAAGCAATGAGGTCAGAGGGAGACACGACCATTCCCTTCCATAAAGGGTTTCTTAAGCTAACAATCTTCTTACATTCTTTCACTTTATTTTCTTGTCAGCTAATAACATTGTTTTCCCTTTCTGTAAGGGAAGCTCTGCTGCTGTTTAAATACTTCTGTAATGCTAATAGGAAAGAGTAGGATTTGGTGGTGCATCCCTTTTCCTGTTTGATTTTGAGTTACTCCCTGTTCCTATTCATCCTCCTTCCACTTCTGCCAGTAACCATGAAACAGTCAGCCTTCTATGAAATGAAAATTAGAGATTAGAGAGATTAGTAGGCAACAATTATCCGAAGCCTTTCTATGACAGCCATAATAAAATTGAAAGTCTTTTATGTAATGCTCCGCATCCACTGAAGTTATTCTTTTAAATAAGGAAATGGAATATTGCTGTCAGCATTTGTCATGCATGATGAGATGCTGTGAATTTGGAGGAACCCAAATGGGTCAAGTCTGTGATGCGGTACTCCCGGAGCTCATGAGAACTACATGGAACAGGCTTCTAAATGTTTTCCCAGAGCCAGTGGAGCACATATTCATTAGGTCGAAATGGAAACAGACCTTTCAAATTTCTCTTTCTATTACTGAGCTGTGATACTTTATTGTGCCCTAAGCAATGGTTGGCTTGCCTTTTGTGGCAAGGAGGGCTGGAGCAGGGGCTGGTGGAAATCGGAGCGAATGGCCTGGAACTGCTGTGGGCTTGACTTTGGGCTTGACTGTTTAAAAACATTGTAAATGTATTTAAGTAAAGAAACAGTCAAAGCAGCATCCGTTTATGTTAAGCTGTTTAAGAAGCAAGTCTTCCTGGCTTCACCTGCAAAGCAGCCTGGGCTGCAGGTTGAGACGGCAGCAGTAGTCCTGTGGGACGAAGGGGGCCGAGGAGCTGGCGGTGATCAGAGCGGAGCAGGGCAGGGGGCTGGAGAGAGAGTGGCAGGGCAGGAGCTACCTTGAGCTTTCCCAGAAGGAGAGAACAGATTTGGGGTGAGGAGCAGACCACCTTCTTGTTGCCTCCTTCTCCTTGCTTTTTCTCTTTGCTGCTCTAGGTGAATGAGTTGCTTAGATTGAAGACCCGATTTCAGCCAGGGTAGCGTGTGGACCACAGATACCCGGTCCAGGAGCTACTTCACTTCTAAGGGATCTGTTGAAAGGAAAAGCAAGTTTCCCAGTCAGACTTAAATACGCTTCAGAGCACTTCACACTGCCGCTAGAAAAAGTATAGGAGTCTTGACGTTAAAAAAGGTTTGAAAGCCAGTGTTCATACACAGCTATTTCACCTGGTGCTTTCCTATCAGCATCCAAAAAGTTCCCTTTTCTGCTTCAATGAGACATGCGTCTGTGGGAGAGGAGTGGATGTGCCGTTTCTGTGTGCTCCCTGCTAATTGTCGTCTGAAAAAATCTGTTCCTCTTGCTGAGGGGCTGAGTGGGGTACGTGCCAAGACACGATCAGGTTTTGCGTCACTGGAATAAAAGATCAATCTGACTCAGCATTTTTGTTTCTAATGATGTACTTGCTCACTCCATCCCCCCCAGGCATCTGGTTTATGCTCTAAGCAATGGGATAGCTCATATTTAGGCTTAATTTCGGTGCTACTTAATTTAGCATTTAAGATGTTTTTGAACACCTGTGTCAGACATGTAGTTGTTCCACAGGCTAAGAATGACTGGATTTTGGACCTGGTTGTAGCTGCTGGCACTGCCTTTGCTTGCCAGCAGAACAGGAGATGTCATTCAAATGCAACAATAAATGTTGAGAAGAGGCTTGAACTTTAATTCCTGATAGATTTCCCGCTCCCACATGCCATGCCTTTTGAGATTCCAGTTTTGCTAGAAGTCATAATTATTTACAAACTGTCTTTATTCACACCAGGAAGCAGCAGGTGAACGAATGTGGCTGCATTCGGAGCCCTGCCTGCCCTGATCCTCCCGAGACAGGAGGTACTGCCTGGCTCCTCACGCTGGCAGGTGGAGATCACCCAGGAGCTCCTGAGTGTGCTGTGTTCCTGAGAAACAGGTTGGTTGTCTGGGATCGTACCTTGTGGTTTTGAAATATCCTCTCTTCATCCTAAATAACCTTAACTCAGTCCCAAGGTGAAGTTGAATTTCCCTCAGCACTTTCTCTGTACTGTAACAGAAGAGCCAAAGGCATCTATAGGTGATCAGCAGTTCTGGCTTTTTTTTTGGGGGGTGGGGAGTAGGGGGAGCAGGGAGGAGAAGCAGAGCCTTTTCAGAGAAGGATCAAAATTAATTTAGGTGGTTAGTCTATGCTACAGCTCGCAGCTTTTACTTTCTACTTATTTGTCTGACTTCATCATCTTGTCGGTTTGGTTGTCTTGATTTTGCCGTTTCAAAATACAGTGAACTAGAATGATCCCATTCAATGTTTACTTGCTTATAACAACAGTTTGTCTTTCATTCTAAAACCCCCATTGTACCATAATATCCCATGGAGTGTCTGCACAAGTATTAATCATGACAAAAAGGAGGCAAAACCAAAAGCCCTGGGGTACACAATAGGCCTAATCAATCCATGGCGTGGGGTTCTCTTTGCTAATTTTTTCTAGGTTTATTTCCTCTTTCCTTTATTATTTTCTCTTTGTGGTTTGACAGAAGTTGCTAGGATAGGAAGGATCCAGTTTTGACAGAGGTCTGTTTAATAGCTTCCTCTGAGTTGTTGCCAAGGAGGTTGTAAATACAGCACGGCCAGGACTTGGGGTATACTTTACGTAAACTCAGTACCAGCCATCCCTTTGTTAGTATACTAGCCCTGGGTTTTGGAGGTCTGTCTCCTTTCCTGACACTGCTGATTTCATTTCACAGGCTGTATTAAAACTCTTTTTCGTTTATAAATATCTTAAGGGCTTAAAATATTCCTGTATTGTAATTCGGCTATACCTCTGAATAATGTATCTCTGACACAGGTTTGTCCACATTTTTCTATGAAAACAATCAAAAAATGACATTTCTTCTTAAGAGCTGTTATAGCCTAGTTTAAACACATTACATAGCAATTTGGCATTTTACTAAGTTATATGCAATCACGTAGGTGAAGCTGTTTCTCTTGTGTCTATTTTCCACAGCCCTCCGGATTTTTTCCTTAGAAAATCTGCCTCATTGTTCGTTTGCAGTTGCAAATAGCTCCACTGCAATAGCACCCACAGGTGCTTTAATAAAACCAGTAGCAACTTATTAAAAGATGACCATAAATCACTAGGTCTCTAGAGAAGATTTAGTGGTTTGGATGTATTCCAACTGAAATTAAAATCACAGTATTGCCATTAAGTTTATTAAGGAAGTATATTGTGAAGATGAGAAGCAAAAAAATGAATACATAAAATGTAGCCAAGATATGAGAAACTGCTATTATTAAAACATAAATGCTTTGCATCCTATGTTAGTAAGTAATTATTCCCCAACAAAGAAGTGCCAGAGGCTTCCACTAATGCATCAGGGACTTTCCTAGAATTGATTTTTACAAGAAGATTCTCAGCTACTGCAGTAAGGAGTGTCTGTAGAAAAGAGGGAGTAAAGCTAATGCTGGTTGTATTGTGTGACACATGGATTGCTAGGCATTTATGGGTAGCATACAAGAGGCATGGTGCTGACAGCACTCTGCTTCAACTGAAGTCTCGGGTGCACATGCTGCTAGGCTGGGCTGGACTAATAGATTTCCTTACCAAACTATCCCCATTTTGAGGGGCTGATCCTCAGATGCTCGGTTCACTGGCATAATTATTTAGAGCATGAAAAAGTCTGGTTGGGAGTTCTGTCCATGCTACAAGAAGTGAGGAATAGTGATGGTGGCAGACACATGATAACGTTTAGCAGGAGGTGCTGAAGACAGGCTGTGGAGACCTCTGAGTCCTGTAAGGGCAGAGAGCAGATGTGGGCGCTCTCCTTGAAGGTCTGAGCAAACACAGCTTGGTGTGCTGAGCAGCAGTGAAACCCAGGCATTGTATTCTCTGCAGTGCTTGTTTGCGCTGGCAGAGCTACACAGAGCGATGGTGCTGCTGATGTGGGCTGAGATTCACAACACTGGTAAATGAGGAAGTCTGGAAAAGCACAGCAAAATGACTGTGGGGGATTTAATGTTTTCTGGGTAATAGTATTCTGAAGAATTCATCTGCTTGCACTTGGGCAGAGCTCACTGTAGTAATACAAGTGCCTCCTGGGAAGGGCAGAGGAATCTAAATTGTTTGAATAGTACTGTCCCTTGGGTTGTATCATACAGACATCACTGAGGAGGTGTTATTGCTGTGAAGGACTTCTGCAGGAAGTCTGGGACTCAGTCTGGAGTGGAGGGGACCAGCTGGTTAGGACAGCAAGAGAAATGTTGTGAGAATAATTGCCAGCCTCCTCATGTGATATTTGATCTCTGTTGGAAGTAATTTCAGACATCTAGAGTGCGAGGAAGCTGTTGTGTACCTTCTCCAGGTCCTCAGTATTGAGTGAAGTTTCCCACTAAGTCTCAAGCAAGCATGGAGACCTGTCTTCCAGGCTGGTGCATCAGAAATGAGACGACTTGCAGACTATAGCGTACTGACAGAAATTGCAAATGCATTTAAAGATGGAGAAAATAGCGAAATAGGCAGCTTGAAACATGAGGAACTGGGTAGAAGAAAACCAAAGCAGACATTTAACTGGGGCAAGACACTTGCCAAGCAATAGTGCCAAAGGAGTCTGAGGTGAAAGTTAAACGAGAGTCTGCCTGTACGTTACAGACCTGCTTTGTAAAGCTGTGGTGCCTGCATTTAAAACGCCATTTTATTTCTGTGCTTTTTCAGTGTCAGAATGACATAGTCTAACTGGAAGGAGTTCAGATAAGGCAGCAATAAATAATTAAAACGCTGGAGGGGAGTCTGAAGAAAAAACCAAGTACAGATTAAGTTTGGCAACGTGTAGGCTATGGAAAGCTATAAATCTACACTCCTTAGAGAGTAATAGCAAGGAAGGGAGTACAGCATTGCTGTTGGGTGTGTGTGAGTGGATTCTTCTGGCCATGGGGTATGATGAAGCTCCGTAGGCTTGAGTCTGTGGGGTCTGCAGGTCAGACTGCAGGAACAGGGCCTCCACGAAGCAAGAGCATGGGCGATCATAAAGTCTAACAAGATGCAAAGCTCAGGAGATACCAGCTGCTAGAGAGTGAAAGGGGAGTAATTCCACTGTTCAAAAATGGTTTAGCTTAGAACTCGGCTAGAGGAAGCATGATAAAATACCAAATATTGAAATGTCACGGTTTAAAGCTGGGCTGGCTGTTAAGCGAACGACAGACGCTCTTTGTTAACCCCCTCCCTCCCCAAAGTGGGGGGGGAAAGAGAAAAGGGAAAGAGACTTATGGGTTAGAAAAGTTAAAACAGCTTTGATCTAACTACAATAATAATGAATAATAATAATAATGAAATATATACAAATATACAAATATGTACAAAACCGATATCGAGCTCCCCCCCACTGATGACGAATACGTCACCCGGACGCTGCGGGGCACGCCCCAGGAAAGTCCCGGACTGTACTCAGCAGCAGCAGGCAGGAGCTGGATTCAGGAATGCACGGATCGGGATCGAAGGCAGAAGAATCAGACAGAGTCCTCCTCGGATGCCGGCCATAGAAGAAGAGAGCGAGACCCTCGTGATCCCTCTGCTTTATACCGAGTATGACGCGTATGGGATGGAATACTCCCTTTGGTCAGTTTTGGGTCACCTGTCCGACCCGCTCCTCCCCACCGCAGGGTCGCAAGGGTGACGACTTCTCTGCTCTTTCAGTTCCGGCGCACAAGAAAGTTAGCAGAAGCAAGCATCGACCTTGGTCTCCATAGGGATAACTATAAGCAAGGGCCTTTCTGCATACCATTCCTACTGATGTTCTAGCACTAACTATGAACACTGAGCCTTATCACTGCTAGAAGCAGCTACTGTCTGGAAAACATGCAGTTAATTTCAGAGAGTGCAGCTGCTCAGAAGAGACTTAACTAAAAGCAAAGTTACTAAAAGAAAATCGGTTCTGTCCTGGCCCAAACCAGGACATGAAAGAATCGTGTGGAGGGGATGAGGATTTAAAAAAAAAAATAGAAACTAGGAAACGCAGGAGATGGACTGTAGCCTTTGTTTTTACTCTTCTGTGTGGACGCATTTGCAGATATGGCCCATGGTACAATAGGAAATGTTACTTGAGGTGTTTTACTTTTTCGGGGTTTTTTTCTGTTTCTTTTGGTTTTGTTTTTTTTTTTCCAAGCTGAAAATGGACAGAGCTAGATTGAATGTACAGTGCTGCAATTTCATTACTGAAATGAGCTGTGCTCCAACAGATTGAATGGGCTTTTCCTTAGGAAAGTAATTAAGGAAAGAAGCAGACTTGATAAAATAGCACAGTGATTTAAATCTGCTTTTTAAAAATTAGAAATTAGTGATGTAAGTAATCCTGATGTTAAAACTCTTCTGTGGAGACTGCAAGTTTTGAGGCAGTCCAAGAGATTTTCTCTGTTTTGCATAAAGTTTGCCACTAGTAAGGTTTTTACTTGTTTCCTAATGAAACAAAGACATGAAAAACCCAACTCCAGAGCAAACCAGCTTTTCTGCCGGCTCAGAAGACATGTGTTGGCTGCACTGATGCCTATCTAGGGTAGAGCCAAGTGCTCCCTGTGCTGCACCTGGGGAATTCCGCAGGGTTCTGCCTGCGCCCACCCCGCCGGCAGCCAGCTGTCTCAAGGGCCTGCCTGTGGATTCCTGCCTTTCATCGAGCTGGGTTACAGCCACATCATACCTCGTTCCTGCAAGGCACGGAGCTGGCATAGTCCCTAACATTGTACCCACATGGCAAGGGCACCCACAGCTTCAGTAGGAGAAAGAGGAAGCAAGATGTCCTCCAAGATCATTGAACAACCTGTGGTGGTTTACTGTATGCACGGTTGGTGCCACCCTCCTCTTATTTATTATCTGATTGTAAAGAAAGAGAAACAAAACCGGTGCAGTAATCTTTGGTCTGGTAACCCTGTACAGGGTTTGAGCAATGCCCTCACCTGTACGATCCTGCGATCCCTGCTCTGCTCCCTGGAAGGATATGCGAACCTCAGAGAACTCACCTCCAGTTGAGATCAAGACAATGAGCTGCTTGTGTGCTTGAAAAACATCTTTTCGGACAGCTGCGGTCTTAGACTGGAATGGAGCTGGTGAAAGCAGGGCTAGAAGTGTGTTTCGCTACCAAAGACACTGACCCTGGGCTGTGGTACCATGCAAGATAAGATTAAGTCAAAGCCTGTCCATTTTTGAAGCAAACTGCAACACTTGTCTGTCTGTCTGCCACAGCCACTGCACTGTTGGCATCAATAAAGAATAAAGGGAAACAGAAGAAAAACAAGAAGCATTTGGAAACACAGAGAGAAGCACTGCGTAAACCTGAACACCCACATCGAATACTTAGCTGCATAGCCTGAGATTCTGTACGTACCTGCTGTCAGATATATGTAGAAATGAGACTGCATATTTGCCAGTTTAACTGAAAGTAATGCAATCCACCACTACCTGGCCTTCGTCGGGTACTTAATTGGGTGGAAGAAGGAGCAGAATTACTGGCTTTGATCAATTTTCTGTCCCTTTGCTGAGGCTGTGAAGGAGATGCTGATTATTCTAGTCTTGTGGTAACCTGACCTATACAAACTGAAGTAGTATTAGCACTGAAAATATGTCCTAGGGTAACAGCGCTTCTGGGATTAATCTGGGGACAGCGTGAATGGGATCTTTAAAACTGATGGTGCCTCAACACCCACCCTCCTGGAAAGATTTCCCAGTGAATGTCATGACCTAAAGTGCCCCATCTTCAGATCATAAAAATGAGGCTGTCCTGAGAATGCTGCGTTATTTTAAATGCCATTACCCACTGGGGACAGTTGTGTGTGTTTTGGATCTGGAGGGTGTTCGGTGGGAAACCACCTCTAGGTAACCCATGGCTGTCTGCTGTGTCTGTGATGAGTAAGTACAGCAAGTGAGGGGAAGGGCACCTTGAGGTCATTTGGACCCAGCTGCTGTAAATCTCGAGCACCTCAGTGTATTTGTGGAAAGATTGGCAAAATCTTAAGCCTGTGGTATTTGCTACCACCATCTAGTGATTCACAAGAGAGCCAGCACTTCTGAGTTAGGTTGGATCAGGTCCTCTTGGCTTACAAACCAACGCGGCTCTTGGCTGTAACACAGCATGTGGATCCGGTAGTCCACAAAGTTCGCTGGAGTATTACTTGTCCTTTATGCCTAGAGGAGAACTCAGCTGGCCTTTTCGGGAAGTTGCTCACACTTCCTCAGCTTTTTGCTTATTTTGAAATAAGTTACAGCAATAATTATGTACATAGAGATTCAACAACAGGGAGCTTGAAGAACTGCGTATCATTTGTGCTAATAAATGATAATCATTAATGGCTTGGGTTAGAAGGGTTTATGTTGCTAGTTACCATTGGTTTGGGTTGGTTTTTTCCCCCTTCCACTTTTTTATTTTTAAGAGAAGTAGCATATGTGTGCTTTACGGGAGGTACTCCTGCTGTTTGTTCATACATTTTCATCACATTCCTCAAAAATCGAGCAGTTACATGACCTTGGGATGTTGTTTCACCCTGAAAGACTCTGCCGAGACTTCCAAAAGTGTATTGCTACTTGGCAAGCTCTAACTTGTTTAGTGGGTGTAAAAAGTTCAAACTGATGAGAATAAACTCAAGATCTTGAACATTTTTGTTTACTAGAACTTCCCGTGTTAAGATCAGCTTTGTTCAATTTGGTTTGCAGCATATTGCCAAGGAGAAATCTAGGGATGTTGGCGTGTGTGAAATGTGTATTTGGAGGGTGCGTGTTCCAGAAAGGTTGGGTATTTATAACAGATGTGTGTATTTCAGAGAATAAGAAGATTAGTGTGCTTTTCATTTAAATAGTTTCTTCTTTGGAAGCAAAACAGCAAAGGAAGATAGTACTGGCAGAGAAGTGAACAGGATTGTACCACATCAAAATTATACCGAATCTGGATTGGCTGCCTAAACAAATATTTGCAATAAAAAAACCTCAGCTTGTGGCTGTTGGAACAGATTGTGTTCAGGACTGTTCTGGATTTGCAAGGTGATGAGGGGAGGGAGGAAGAAATGGTTTATGTACTCTATTTTACAGTCGCTTTTACTGTTATTGGACAGTGCAGGAGAAAAAGCTTCAATGCAAAAGCTTCGGGATGTTGCCTAAAGCAAGTCCCACAGAAAATATTCCATCTGTGTAGAGGCATAGACAAAGATACCCATGCCTTGATCCAATAAGTAAGCATGTGCATAGTTTGAAAACAGTTGTAGAGTGTTTTAAAATTATGTGTGTGCTGAAGGGATCTGCTGGGCTGGGGATTGCTGTAAACAGAGTACTGAAGGAGGCCACACGGAGTATAGCCCACCCACTGCTCTACATTTGTATAGGGGGAACCACAGTCCTAATCCTTTTGTATGAGGGTACAGACCCCCCAAAAATCTGAAGAAAACGCGCTCTAATAAGAACAAATTTACCATGGCATTTGCAGGATCCAAGTACACTGCACNCTACATTTGTATAGGGGGAACCACAGTCCTAATCCTTTTGTATGAGGGTACAGACCCCCCAAAAATCTGAAGAAAACGCGCTCTAATAAGAACAAATTTACCATGGCATTTGCAGGATCCAAGTACATTGCACACTGTCCGGGCTGTTCGCTGTGGCTAAATGCCACTAAATGCTCTGGAGCTGTTGGAGGCAGCCAGAACAACTCCAAGGCTTGCTCAAGGATTAGCCCTTCCCATCCTTCAGCTAAGGCTGTTAGCATTAAAAATCACAGCAAATCTCTTGCGTGCAGTGCCAGGTTGGAAAGGATAATTTATCAGCACTTATTATTATTCTGTAATAAAGGAAATTTGTTCACGTTTTGAATTTGAATAATTCAAATTACGCTTGTTGAGATGTTTCTTGTGATGTAGGTTTGTTTTAATTAGTGGTATCAAGTCAGAGCTCAGTGGCCTGAAGGCAGGAGCAGTTACCTCATTTATTTGCTGCTTTGAAAATGTCAAGCAAAAATGATGACTGTTTAACTTCATGAGTGATTTTTTTTTTCCTCTTTCTGAAGCAATAACATTTCTCTAGTTGTTGTAGGAATTCATGGGGGGTGCATATGATTTCCTTTGAGAGAAGTCACCAGAACTTTTTATACAAGCAGTTCTTCCCTTACGATACATAGAACTTTTTTTTTAAAGGTAATATTCAAGTTATCATTATCAGGCAACTGGGAATGAATAGTGATACATTATTAAAAGGAACTTTAGTGTTACTTTCTAGGTGAACATATAATTAGTTAACTGCAAGCCATTGCTTCAGTTACTTACTGCTGGAAAATGTAATAAAGATGCTCATTACCATTGATGAGCCTTTAAAAAGATTCAAGTGACTGAAATTTATGTCTCTGGGATGGTTTACAGAGACGCTCTTCTTTAGTTGAGCCTTGAGAAAGGCTATGCAGGGAGTAGTAAAGCTGTCGTAAGCATCAGAGCTTAGAATGTGGTCGGATAGCTCCTTCCACAAGATGGCTATGAAATATAAAATTATTGTTTCAAAAGGAAACGTGAGTGACTTCCATCACATAAAGGATTGGTACTAAGTAAATAGTTACCCTGACTGAAAACTGCACAGGAATCTTTACTCCCTTGGCTAACCGTAACTCAGCAAACAAAAGTCCCTTTTCATCCAAGGCAACGCTGTGGGGAGAAGAAACTTTGTTAATGCCATCATTAAAATCGAATCGTCTGTCTTGGAGAAATTTCAGCTTTGTAGCAAGAGGCTTAATAATTTTTCTAGCCTGGCTTGCAACTCCCAGCTAGCCAGGCCACAGCTGTTGCACAGTGACGGAGTAGATGCTTCGAAGTGGAAAAAGGTGCAGCTGAACCACGTGAGAGCTGCGGTTTTGTTACTGAAGTTGTGCAGGGGAGCTGCAGTGCTGCACCCCAGGAGCACCGGGTGGCTGACACCGCTGCTCGGCCTCTGGGTGCTCCCTGCTCTCTTAGGCACAGAAAATCCAGTTGAGGCAAAGCTGACAGAGGGTCTCGATTGCTTTCAGCCTGGAAGGCGATGTGTTAGCCAGTTTTTCACCCCCAAAATTAGCATGAAAGAGAGTAATGCGTGGCAATAAAACATTTTTTTCCTAACTGCATAGGTTTGAGAAAGCATTTGACAGTTTCTATTGCAATTTGCTCTGGCATATTTCAAAGTGTTAGAATATGCCAATAAAAAAAAAAACCAACACGGAAGTTTTAAATCAGGTTGCAACTTCCACATTTAAATAAGTCACTCAAATCTGTGTTTAACATAAACACTGGTGTCAAAAAAAAGAAGCCTCCTTTCACCCTCCTATTTAATACTGCTCTTGACTCTATTGTAGAAAATCTTAGACAGACACAGCATATTTGTCACATAGCTTAAAAATTGTGCTAGAAGGTTTCTGTTTTGCTGATGGCACGATCCTCTTCTGTGGCAACCCAACCAGTGTGAAAGCAAAGATACGCACTACCCAGAAGACAGTGGGAACAGGGAAGACTAACAACTCCGGTAAGTTAAAAAAGTGCGAGACAGGACATGTTTCTGTCTTCTTGCAGCTTTGTGATTCTCCAAGCTAAACATTGTGTCCTTCCCATCCTGTTTGACATCTTTTGGTAGACGCTTCTGCCATGAACTTGTCTAATCACTTTTGAACCCTTTTGTGTTCAGAGATCTAAAGCACCCAGGCAGTATTACTGAAAAGCAGTGAGAGAGAGGAGCTGACTGTTGGAGCTTTCCAAGTGACTTGCGAACAATAGAAGGTAGTCATAAGAAATAGTGTCACTGACTGGCAGCAGTCAATCTGTGATGCTGTCTTCATTCTAAGATATGCATGAGTGAGTGAAAAATGGAAGTCTACAAAAGGAAGGAAGTAATGCTTATATCCATCAGAGACGAGACCTCAGAAATACAGGGTGAGTTGGCTTATGTTTTTCCTTTTGGAAAGGAGAAAGTTTCTAGTACGTTTGGGCAAAAGGTGGAATGTCACCTTATTAATAATAGTCCTTCACGTTTCCAAGGGTTTGTCCGCTCTTCAAAACAGAGGGCGCTGGATCAGATTTTAGGAAAAATACTTTCTTTTTTCTTTCTGCACCCCTCAACAAGGCAGCCCAGCAGAGGTTGGGTATAGTAGGTACGCAGAGGTTTCTGCTAGAAAGTGATGGTGCTTACTTTTAGCTTTCTTCAACTTCTTTTAAAAAGACAGAAGTTATAAATGTGGTTTTCAGAAAGTTAATATTTAAAACCAGTGTATACCGAATGAATTTCGTGCTGAAGCGCAGAGGTACTGTGATGCTGCCTGTAGTGTAAACAGCTCATTCAATTTAAGAAGCTGTATGTTTACAACTGTCTTATTCATAGGGTTTTCCCCATAAACTCCCAGTTATGCAGTCCTGATTATTCAGAAGTCTTTCTCTGCACTTTTTCAGATAATTTTAAACAGCTATGTCCAAGTAGTTCTGTTTGTGGAAGTTTACACAAGCTAAGCTGTTGCTGTTGTTATGTGGGGAATCCTGTACAGGGCTTAAATTACAAATGGGTTCAAGTCCTCCTGTGGTCGCTGTCCCCGCAGCCCCCAGCATTGCCTCGTAGTGAATGCAGAGGAGTTGCAGAGTGTTGAGTGGAGGCATCTCCTCGCTGTGCCAAGCCTGAGATGTACGCATGTGCTGAGAACCTGAGCACGCTGCTAGCCTGGCCTGGAGATCAAGCCCAAGTCTCCCGCAGTGCCATGTGTCCCACCGGCTGGGCTGCGTTCCCTGGATTTGGTAGGGTTAGCAAGGCTTCCTCTCTAATGCCCCATTCTTTTCAGGGGGCCCTATGGGGGAAGAGGAGTAAAAAGAACAATTAGACTTCATCAATGACTGAGACACCTGCTGTCAGTGCTATTGCTTGTTGGATTAAAAAGCAAATTAATAAATACAATAGCAAGGCTGATGCGATCACCAAATGTATTCTACCCAGTTTGTCTGACAAATAGAGTTTGAAGTGTTCATCTAGTTATTCTTCGGAAGCAGTTATTTATGGCATACTGCACAGTGCCATAATAAAGGCGAGCTCACTCTCTGTTTCTCTGCTTTATTGAAGCTACCAGACTGCAAGAGCTTTCAAAGCTGTGGGTGCAGAGAAGTGTCTGCTGACTCTGTTTAGATGACTCCTAGAACAGAAAGCCCTGAGGAACAACATCTCTGAGAAGTATTTTGAGGTCTTCTCCTTCCCCTATTTCTGCCTTACCCGGTATCATCCTCCTGCTCCCAGTTCTTACAGTTGTCTCCTCTTCTTGCAAGGAGAGGGCTCTGCCAGCATCCCAGCCATTCGTGGCCTTTCTGGGAGGCCCATCACAGAGACCTGGATACCATGATAACCACCTCAAAGTGGTAGCATGAATTTAGCACTGCACCATGTGAACTGTCTGGCTTGAGTCTGTCTTAGTTTGGGCATCCTCTGTAGACTTACTCTGTGAGTGCCTCTAAACTAGTGAAGCATGGGTTAGTGCAATAGTGATCACTGAAATTCTTCCTATCAGCACAAAGTTATGGTTCTTGCTGATGTTCTCCAAGCACATAAAAGTACTTGGCTATTCTTGCTCAAGAGCTTACTTTGCTCTCCTTTGAGCATTTATTAAAACACAGGGAAAAGATGCTTACCTGAGTAGTGGTTTTCTGAACAGCGTTTGAATTGGAATGCCCTGAAGGCAAAATGATAAAGTTTGAAGAAGAAAATCCAGGTCAGCATACCTGCGCTGAATGCATGCATTGCCACAGCAGGTTTGGCAGTGACTGGTATGGTACAATAGACGCTGTGAGCATGGACTAGTCCTCCAGTGCTGTTTCTGGATTTAAAAAAGGAAAAAAGAAAAAAAATAAGCTATTGCAGTGCCATAAATAACTGCTACATCTTTTCTTGGCTTTTCGTGCAGTCTGCTTTTTAGAAATTTTTTATTCATATTGACAGTATTTAAAGATACATTCTTTCTAGTTTGTGGTCCTTGCAGATACTTGTTGATTTCTTCTCTGTGCTCCCAGTGATTTTGTTTTATGCATGAAACTGCAATTAAATACTTACGCTAGTGCTTGCAGAGCTTGAGGCTTAGAGGAAAAGTACAAATATTAGCTCAATTTTATTTTTAAAGGCTTTCAGGATCATTTATTCAAGTCTAACAAGTGTTAAAAATGGAATGCAGCCATTGAAAAAAGAACAATAGTTTCTCTTCTAGCTACAAAAATGAGGCATTGATTTTGGTTGCTTTCCCTTTACCCTACAAATTTTACTTGTGTACTCCCTGAATAATTATTTATCCACTCGATGTATGGTATTGCATTTCAGTGACATTGTTTAAAAATGTGAATTCTTGTTTGTGGCATATTTCATTCTGACAGGAGTTTACAGAGCCTTCTGTAGATATTTGTCAGAAAATATTGACGTATATAGGTGAAATAGCTTTTGTCAGCAATTCTTTGCTCCACTGGGTATTATGCATTGTTCTGTTTCTAATTGCTCCTCGCTTATAAAATTGCATGCTCTGCTGTATCAGAAAGCACGATGCATTTCTGGGGTCTGTTGGTTTGTGGCTGTTCCCCTGACAATGCGGTTTTCCCTCATCCTCTTTTTGCCACATTCGGGCAGGCTGTGTTGAAAAGGCTGAACTAGGGGTGAGAGGTTCTCCCCCCGCACGTGGCCCTTTCTCTTTTCTTTACCTCCTGTGAAGATTACCCTATCCACTCTGCTGTGCTAACAGCTAATGACAAGCCCTGATGCTGACAGAAGCAATGTGATCCCCAGACTGCAATGCCAACTGCTTTGGAAAAGATCCAATTGCTCAGAGCAGCCTGTTTTGCAACAGCAGCACTAGTATTGGATTGTTTTGGGGTCTGCACGCAATAGAGGCTCCACTCTTTTACTGTTTTCATCTTAGATGTCTAGAGATAAGGGGGCCAACACGTCGATTCTCATTATCTCTCTTGCTTGTCCGCGGTTCCTTGAACATGGCAGGTGGTTATAAGATAACTGGACATGGATAAAGTTAAGTTTTCCACATTTCAGTTTATAATTCGGAGCATCCCAGAACTGCAAGTGGCATATTCAAAATGCAGCCTTCTGCAGAGTCAGACTGGCTCTCCAGTTGCTCCCAGATATGCACAGAGCTGGCATCTAGAGGCATGAAATGGCATCCAAAGCGAGAGGACGTCAGGCTGGCATGCTGTGCTCATATGTCAGTGACAACTGTGGTGGGGGGTTACTAAGTTAATGGAAAGGTACCGAAGAATTAGCTGAGAATCAGGGGACCGTTTCATTGAGATTGTTTCCCTGATCTGAAATTTTCCCAGAGTGACACACAGGTTGAACTCCTAGATTGTGTAGTGTCTATCACAGGGTAACAGGCAAGTGACCCTCTTACTGGAGAAGTGGGGACAGGGAAGTTGCACACAGCCATCTTCCACTTTTACCGCTCATTGGTAGAATTTGATTTGATTTTCACACTATATATGTTGATTGGTTAGTTAGCATTTGGCTGTGTGGTCCAATCTATATCCTGCTACCGTTACTAAGAAATGTTATCCTTGCGGCTTTCTTTAAAGCCTTTTACAGTTGTGGTCATTGCTCTGTTTTGCAGAGAGGGGAAGTTGAGCAGAATGAAGATAACTGATTTTTTGAGGCCATACTGAAACTAGAGACAGAGTTAAGTTTCCTCACAAGCTGCAGTTCAGTGCACTGGCTATTTTGGCTACGTGGTCCCTCAGAAAGAAGGTTTGCCAAGGCGATAGAGGCAGTCTGGGAAATTAGAACTACAAACATCAAAATTAAAAAGATTTGCCACTTTTCCCCAGCCCCTGAAGAGAGGATCCCCCCTGGCACACAGTGTGGTGAGAGATGGGGGAGAAGCAGACCCCCTCCTTAAGAAGTAGCTCCTTCTGTCAGCAAAATTTCCGTGCTAGTTTTTGTTTGCTCTGGAAACATTTGGCTTTCCAGGAGCCACGGGGCGACTTAAGGCAAGAACACGGCATCTGTCCTCTGCAAAAGACTACCTGCATTCAGGCATCTGGAAGATCTAATTAAGTCTTTATTTCTGGAGTAAAAACCACTCAGTAGGGTTGTCAGGAGGCAAGGTGGTGACAAATTACGCTTGTTGCCTTGTGGTGACTCACGTCGTGTGTATCATATCATGCTGCAATAGTGAAGAGCACGGAGAGGTGTGCTGTGTGTCATTGCTTTGCCTTGTGTGCTGATCTGGACGTGAGTTAATCTTTGGCCGTCCAAAAGGTTCTCTAAGAATGGCCCAAAATGTTCCCCTTTTTTTGAGGATGGTGGAGTGGCAGTGGGAGCAGCTCTTGTAGCTCTGTACGTGTTTAATAACTGTGATATGATGGTGTGGCTTATTGGTGAAAAACAGAGGTAACAGCTACACAAGTGGGGATCTGAATTCCAAGTGGCTGTGATTTCAGGGTTTGTGTATCCCTGAAACTGTCACCTCCTGACTTCCATATTTCTCTAAGAGATGACATCATTTTATAATGCATCTTACTGCCAAGTGAAACAGTTGAGACTAATGAAATGATTGCATAATGCCATTGAGAATGTGCTGCAAAATATTTGGAAGACATGCCAAAAACTGAGCAGTCCATTGTGACTAACTCTTGGAGCAAGAGCATTGGTTAGTTTAAAAAAAGCCCACAAAACAAAAAAACAACCCCACAGGACTTTCCTTTGAATTACTAAAAAATAAACACAAAAGAATATAGAATCCAGACAATTAAAAGACTAAGGGGGCTTTTGGTAGCTGTAGAACTCAAGCAGCCTCCAGGAGCAATTGAAAAAGTGGTGGTTGTAGCTCCACTGAGAAGAGTATATACAAGATTAGGCTTAAATCTGTTATTTCTTAAAAACAAACATGATTGCCATGGGATTCGTTTTGAGTTGAAGAGATTGTATCTTCCCCATCTTCAACCAGATTGACTGCAAACAATGCACTTAACTTGTTCAAGAGCTTCTGTTTCCTACCAGAATCCAGGTGCTTCTATGAAGGTGAATTTAGATCATATGTCAGCTTGCGTTTGGAAGAGTAGCAGCGCCGAGTGCTTCTGGAGCAAGACAGAAGGGCAGAACCTGTAAGCAAACCATCGCTGAAGAGTAGGTTTTGCTCTGCTGCCTTGCAGTGCTGTGTGTTTCAGCTTGTTTGTGAGCAGACAGAAATATTGCCTCAGGCTTGCATTTGTCAAAGTGGGTTGTATCCTCTAGGAGAGCTGTGGGAAAGTTTAAAGGAGTTCACATAGTGTTTAAATGGATCAGGAAAGAGCAGATTGATGTTAATTGGCTTCATCCACTCTGTCTGGTAGGAGCTGGGGGGGGTAGCTGCACTTGCAGCTCGTACTTGCAGGTGGCTTCTGGTTCCCTGCTCTGGAGGAACTGAGCTGCTGCCAGCTCTTCTGAGCCAAGGGAAAGGAAGAAGAGGTTGCACAGGGCAAGGAGTGGCTCAGAGGCAGAAGAGTGGGGAAAGTCAAGTTTGCAAAAAAAAAAAAAAAA
>VZSC01010121.1:24082-133492 GCA_013398225.1 Steatornis caripensis | reverse complement strand
AAAAAAAAAAAAAAAGGAAGAAAAAAACCCTACTGACTTAAGCTGCTTTGCATGTGGATGTTGCATGTGGCCGCATACTTATTTGGAGCGATACTTGATGCTGGTAAAGGCATTTACCACAACCACTGGATTCAAAGATTTTTTTGGGCTTACCTCAATAGTTGCATTTATCCCTCGGGGCAAAGGTGTATGTTCTTGGTTTGGTTCCTTCCTTTTAAAAGCCGTTCTTACTGCCTATCATAGTAAGCTTGCCTGACAAGATAAACAGATAGTAGGTGGAATGAATTTATGGATGGTTTACTGAGCATCTGAAAAGAGTAACTAGTCATAAGATCATTAGTAATTATACTGGCTTTGCTGAAATAATTCCTTTCCAAGTGACTGCTATCAGCAGGCATAAGTTGTTATATTGGATCTTGTGATTCAGATAAGTGTGGATTAGAATAAATGAATATTCTAGGAAAAGATGGAACAACTGTATTTATATGGAAATTGCAACATTTAATGTGATCCACTTCACTGTATAGCGTAAGCCAACAAATGTCGTTTTCATACATTTTTATAAGAAAATGACCATAACAGATGCTGTGAGTTAACTCTGAGAAAGCTATATGATCAATACAGCTATGCGACAGGATTGGGGAGATGTTTAGGACTTGTGATTCTTTTCAACAGTGATAACGCATTTCTTCCTGTTTTGATGTGATTAATCTAAAGCAATACACACTAGCCAGTAAAATATGTAGCACAGCTAATGTGAGAATTTTAGCTGGACTAAAGCTGTACAGCTCCATTGGTTTTTACTGGGGATATGCCAACTTTCTGCAGTCGAGTATGTGGCCAGTAACCTTCTCAGAAACAAAATAGAGCTCCCTAAAGATGGCTATTTTGTGAAGAAAATACATATTCTGTACTAAGCTTGGTCTCAAGAGGTGCTACAAGATAACCATGAAAAATAGTCCAGCTATTTGTTGAAATATTCCAGCTACTAGTTCGAAAAACTTTTGTTTGAAATTAGATTATTGTTTACTTACACTGATAAATGCGTCTTGGCAAGAGGAGACATTCAGGGCTGAGCTCAGACACATGCGAATGGTTCTTGTTTTCAGCAGAGCCACGACTGGCAAGGAAAGAATGGAGTGGTGCTCCATTTGGTTAACACAAAGTGTTACGGGCATTGAACAGTCTTTCACGACCTTGTTAATCAGGAAAAATAAAAATGTGACAGAGATGTCATCATACTAACCTGACACTCAGAATGAGACACACTTAATTAGTACTAAACTCGTGCGAGTATTTTGTGACATTACTCCTGGGATTGTCCTTTGCAGTGTTTGTAATTTCTCTATTGGCTTAGTGTATTTTTTTTTTTTAAAAAAAGATCACTTTTAACTCTCTAAACAGGTAACTTTTCCTTTAAATATGTGAGCAATAACACTCATTGTCATCAGGAGGATTTATGTGCACAGTGAGAACAGATGTAGAGTGTAAAAGTTCACATTTTAGAGTCTTTCCCACAGACCAAGTAAGTTTTAACCAACTTAAAAAAGTAATTTTAAAATCCCCAGTGCAGTGGAAAGTAGTAAAAGTTATCACTGTCTCCCAGTGTAGTTACACCATGATCTGATCTCAGAGAAAAACTTTAGGAGAAACTTTATCTGTACCAGAAAATCCCCTTTTGCCAACAGTGTATGAGCCAGCTTTTAAACAATGTGTACTGTTTGAGAAGGCTCTGGGCTATTTCACCAGCAGCTCTACGAGAATTTGGCCCACCTATAGAAAAATACCTAGAAAAATTGTTAGCTCCCACCTGAGCCGGCCGTAGCTTCCAGTGGTGCCCTGCCCGGAGGGACAGGGATGTGGCAGGGGAGTCAGGGCTGGGGGCATCGCCTCCTCCCCGGGGGGCCCGGCAGGTCTGCCCCCGATCCTGCACGCTGCAGGCAGCGGGGGGACTGCAGGCACCTTTCGTGTGCCNAGAGAAAAACTTTAGGAGAAACTTTATCTGTACCAGAAAATCCCCTTTTGCCAACAGTGTATGAGCCAGCTTTTAAACAATGTGTACTGTTTGAGAAGGCTCTGGGCTATTTCACCAGCAGCTCTACGAGAATTTGGCCCACCTATAGAAAAATACCTAGAAAAATTGTTAGCTCCCACCTGAGCCGGCCGTAGCTCCCAGTAGTGCCCTGCCCGGAGGGACAGGGATGTGGCAGGGGAGTCAGGGCTGGGGGCATCGCCTCCTCCCCGGGGGGCCCGGCAGGTCTGCCCCCGATCCTGCACGCTGCAGGCAGCGGGGGGACTGCAGGCACCTTTCGTGTGCCCCCATTTCCGGCTGCTGGGCTGCGGCTGAAGGGTGGTCCTGGGAGCGGGGGCTTGGCTGGGCAATGGCTTAGCACAGTTGGCTCAGCCAAGCTAGGGGTAACCTGTATTTCCTCACTTGTTCACACAGGCCAAGGGGCAGTTCTGTCCATTAAATGCAGGAGCTTCGAAGAAGCTGTTAACAGGCCCTTGAATGATCTATAACCCAATAACATTAACAGACTGGAGAACACCTCCTTTCGAAAACATGAAAAGAAATTTGCCTTATGCAGCCACATCTCAGAAATGAGTGTTAAACCATGCTTAATATGCAGAGCCAGATGAGACTTGAGTGAAAAGTAGGAAGAGATGCTCAGAAAGGAGGATCTCAGGGAGGCAGGGTGGGGGATAGAATGAACAGACGTCTGAGTCATGAAATACTTATAGCTCTGTAGTGGTGACGCAGTTTCTTGGCTCTGAGCTGAGAGGAGAAGTCTGGAGAAGATCAAGGAGCAATAAACAGCATCAGTTTATAAAGGACAAATTCTGCCAGGCAGATTTGATCAAAACTTTAGATCAAATTACCCAAGTAGGCGATGAAGTGCTTGCTCTATCTAGGAAAGGATGAAACTGGATTGTAATGAAGGGGTAGTCTTGCAGAAGCTTCGTGCTGTAGCCTTCAGATTTGTCTGTGGGTATGTACGACCCTGAGCTGTGGGATGAAGGGGGCTTAGTGGCAGCTCAGGGGAAGGAGTGGGGAAGAGCAATATGGAGGACTGGGACACGTACCCAGGGGTCGGGTTTTGCATAAGGGATTAGCTGAGTTAAATAAAGCTGATCCTTTACTGAGGCTGTCAGGCACGTAGACTCGGGATCCTGCTTCCCAGACTGACTAGCCTGTGTTCTGTGCAAAGACCTGACCTGGACTGATGGTGACTTCATAAAATGCCCCGTGCTGTTTAACACTGTTGCTCTGTGAAAGCAGAGGTGAGCCGCAGAGGTGGTTAAACTCAGCAGTGGAATTAATTTGCTCAGACTGCTTGGCAAGTCAGAGAAGTAATGTAACTAGGAGAAAGTTTCTAGAGAGCTTAAAAACACACTCAAGAAATAAAATGAGATATAAAGTGGAAAAATACAAGCTGGCACATTTGGAAGGAAATAATTTGAAATGCAGATATTCCACGAAAGGAGAAGACCCTTGGAAAGCAGTAGTGCTGGAAAGGAGCTGGAGTTGATCATGGGAAGGAGATCAATAGGAGTTCTATGTGTGACAGGAAAGACAAGCTAGCGTCTCTGTCACATTGCCTACAGGACTCTGGATGACCCTGCCGTAAACCATACACTTTTCCCAAGATTATCAAGGAAGTATGATTTTAAAATTAGGATTTTGTGTATTTCAAAATATTTTTTAATGAGTGGGCTGTTGGTAGAAAAATTTCTACCGGCTCTGTTAAAAACACTTTTTTTAATAGTTTTTTTTTTCTTTTAGTGACAGCTTCTAGGTTGTAGAATCAGAACATCAGGAATGGAAGTGTCCAATTTTGCCCTAAACTGAGGCAACTGAAAATACAGAGGTCTTAAGGGAACTCTTTGGTACTGCATGGTTGGTGCATGCCAGTCAGACTTCAGCATGCTGAAGTACGTTGGTATGTCTGAGGAGCTTTGTGGGTAAGGTCTTTGAAGTTCAGATACTGATCCATTTTCAGACTAAGTAAAGACCACTTTCTAAGTTTTTATTTTTATAATAGATCTTATTTCTTTTGGAGAAGTGTCCGATCTATGGTGTGTGACTGTCTTTGAGGAAAGGGCCTCAGCTACGTTAAATATAGGAAAAAAAAAAGCGCGGATACTAGTGATTTTGCATCCAAATTGCGTACTGTTTGGTTAGTGTGAAACAGGCACTAAAGTAAAAGCATGAAGTAGTTCAAAATACCAGAATCTTCTGCTTGAAAGACTTTTGTTACTTGAGAGCTGTAGCAATTCTGATTAGCAGACTTGTCCTTCAGAGAGAAGAATATATCCAAAGGGCATGGCTGCAATCCAGCTGTAATTGTGAATGTTTCTTATATTCAGCGATCACAACTGTTGCCATTGGGAAGCAGAGAATGCGTTCACTGTTTAGGGAAGGATTATTTTGGTGAACCCAGCCCTCTAATGAACACCTCACTATGTAAGTAATTTTACTACCCAGTGTTAAGCAACCCATGCGGATGCATTTCCAAGGATCAGGCACTTAACAACAGGAGGAAGGGGTGGTGCTGTCCTTCTTCCAGCTCCTTTGTACAGACGACAGTGTTCTGCCTCCGTGGTCCCACAGATTCTACTTCAGTTTATGAAGCAGGTAGCGTCATCACAGAAGAGCAAATATCTGTACTTCATAATTTTGATAGTATTTAGGGGGATTCCCAGTGTAGTGGATTTCCTTCTCAACGTACTGGTATGATTGTTTCAGGTTTGAAGTTGGTAGTGACGAGGGCTGGCTTCTGTTCAGCAGCCCAAAGCCAAATAATTGGCACCAGTAGCTGCCTGCTGTTCTTTCTGCTGGGAGAGTGGAGGGTCTTCCATGTGAAAACTAGGGAATGCCGCTCCATGTGGTTCAGCCCAAGCAGGATAATCTTTCTCATTTTTTTTGGATTGTCACTTAGAACAGTTTCATCATGTTCTGACAGTTTTTATGAGCGTGCTTGCAGTTTGAGAGCATTTTTAGAGGAAATTTATGCAAACATTCAAGTCAAGATATGAAACATCTTCAAGCTAGATTTTTAGACATGGCAATAAAAGTCTTTTTTTCTTTTTTGGGGGGTAAACATGACTTGAGGAGACAGGACAGGGAAGCCTGTTATCAGTATGACCAGTCACCTGAGTTTAAAAAACCAAACCGACAGCTCTGCGATACAGCAGGATGGGGATTGCCGTGTTCTGAGGAAGGCGTTTCAACTGCTTTTACTTTACACTTGTTGCAGAGAAGAAGGAAGTTGCCTTAAACTGTCGATAAATGATAGTTTTGCCAGCCAGCGTACTGATGCTGGAAGTACGTTGCAGCTCGTGGTGGTGAAGTTGTGGACACTCGTAACTGTGGAACTGGACCACATCCACAGAGCAGGTACGGCTGCAGTGTGTTTGCTAACTATCTTGAACCTTATTAGAGAAAGGGGTTTGTGAAAGTCACGGTATGAGCCATCCAGAGCTCTTCTTTGGTATTTGTGCATTTGGCATGCACAAGTTTTGTAGCCGTACTTCTGTTGTTAGAGCCCGGCAGCTCCTCCTGTTTTGTACCCTCAGAGTTTAGATCTCAGGTGTCTGCCTGGATGCTGAAAGGGCTTCACCTTGGCACAGTCGGTGGACCCTACCGCCTCTAGATTTCTGTAATTGGGAGAAGGGGATAAAGACAGGCAAAGCATTTCACATTGGTACTTGTGGTCAGGCTTAGTTCTGTAAGGCTCTCGTGCAAAGAAATTAATGATGGTGGACTTGGTAAGTAGTACATGGAAAATGTTTATAATATTGAGATGGAGACTGACAATTTCCATAAGCATGGGAATAATCCTACCCAAGGTAACTGAATGACTCAAACTCCTCCTAAGGCAAGGCCTGTAGGAGCTTCTCAAAATACCTCAGATTATTCAGGTTTATACTTATAATAAAATAAAAGAGAAAATTCCATACTTCTCTCTTATCCTAAAACCTCAGACTGTGTTTTCCTACCAGTATCTGTTACAAGTGGTTGTCTTTTTAGGCAAATGTTTTACATCTGTTGTCTGGGGCTGATGGTCTACATGACATGAGATGGAAAAAGAATAATTTCATCTATTGACTCTGTGCAGCATTTTATCAGACTCATTGGAACTGAGTTCACCATCTGTGCCTTTTTGTCAGAGTCAGTAATAGCTCTTCCTAAGCATTTATTTAAAAGAGCTGTTTTCCCTGCAAGGTAAGTAACCTTAACACATGTGCCAATGTACATTTCAAACAAAATGTTGCGGTAGTTGCTACGTTTTTTAAAAGGCAGGTTTACATTCTTTTTCTAGTTCTGTCTTTGCAGAGAAGTTACACTAATTTTTTGAATGAATGACTCTAACCATCTCTTCTTTGCTTCTATGCTGTCTGAGACAGATTATTCCCAGAGCACCTTGTGCATCGTGAGGCTTTCTTAAATAGACTTTGTTAAAGCTGGTAAACCAGAAATGTCACTTATGAGTTATATTACAGGCTAGAGACACCTCTAATTGGAGCACCATGTCCCATGTTTACATTGGAAATAGGATACAGCTCCCTTGTGGTGTACTAGAAAACACAACTTCAGATTATGTTGTGTGTGAATTTACCCCTGCTTGAATTTGGCAGTCTTAAAAAAGGCTGCCGTTGCCTTTGGTCCCTACCAAAATAGCTCCCTCCAGCTGAGCAGTGGGCGTTAGCATTTAGCCCTGGATGTACCTGTCAATGTTGCACTTTCTCCTTTACTGCCTCCTTTAAAAACTCTTCTTACTTTAATCTCTTTGATATGTGTCCCCCTCCTCCTTTTCCCAATGTTGAGACAGTTCTGGATCTCCTTGAGGAGCAGGTGCTTCTGATGAACTTCAGGAGAAATAATCTCTGCGGTCATGTTCCTTCTCCTCAGCTCCAGCCAGATCTAGCTGCTGCTTTTGCTCGTTAGAGCAGCAAGGATGCAAGCAGCAGCAGATGCCTGTTGGTGGTAATTAGATAAAAGAAGTGAGTACTGTGAGTGCTGCAGTGAGAGGGGAGGTGCTTTGCGGACAGGTTGGAGAGGCATCATTCCCATTTTGAGGGGCTGTTGCTAGACTTTCCATAACTGCTTTTCTGACTGTTTTGCTAATGAAGCAAATGCACCTCCTGTTCTCTGTCGCTCATTCTCTTCTCTTCCTATTTTCATTTCACATGGCTCTATAGGTGTGAGTTGGTTACTACCAATCTGCACCCCTGTGTAGCGACAAGCACTTGGAAAAAACAGTTTCTTCCTGGCTTTCATTTCCTAGAGCGTGGCCTCAGCTGCCTGGGGACACAGAGGAGTGAGTGACCTTTATTGCAGCTTGGGCTGCAATAGCTGTGTTTCAGGGCGGTTCAGCTGCAAACTCATGGGCTGGCTCTGGCTTTTGAGACAGGTTGTCTTCTCTTGTGACCAGAGGAGGTGGGACATCACTGCATAGAGCAGCATGGGACAGGGGGGGAAAAGCTGTTGATTAAGAAGCAGCAAAGGATGAACAGCCTTACGCTAGTTGCTGTGCTGGGCCCAGGAAGGGCAGCAGGCCTGGGTGTTTCCTCCTTACATCCTCAGCCACAGAAAAGTCGTCCTTGGACGTGGAGAGGCTGTGGACAAGTAAGCCTGGGAAGGGAAAGGACATGGTGACATCTTGCTTTTTAGGCCAGTGCTTTGACTGACCTGGTAGCCTGCAAATAGGCAGAGGTAGTTTTAAATGGCAGGAAGACTGTTAGGGCAAGGCTGCAGGAAAGGGATGCCACAAACCCTGGGAAGCCTCAAAAACATCCTCTCGTGCTTTATCCAAGTTGACACCTGACCCGTTGGCAGGCTTCAACCCTACTGTATTCCTATCTCAGGATGAGATGTGAATGGTTTGTGTTTAAGATGCTTTTTTTTTTTTTAACAAGGAGCTACAAGGAAGTGCTCTGTTGTGTATTAACACTCACAGTTCTCAGAAAACTGTGAATATGGTTCAAACTCCTTCTATGTTTAGCAGCAGTGTGCAAAGTCCACTCCAACCAGCTGGCTTTGTGTTTTGCTGTTACTTTGCGAGGTTCTTAGCTGTAAAGTGGACTTTATCAGCAGCTATGTGTGATTGCAGTGCTTCACTGCATCTGTGGCAAGCTCTCCTAGTAAGCATTTTTGTGTGGTGTTCAGTTTAGGCTTTTCCTCCTGTGCTCTTGCTGTACAGGTTGGAAATACCTCATCTACATGACCAGTTTCCTATTCCAGCTTGCCTGTTACAGACCGCCTGGCTGCTTGGGATGCGTACGCTCCCCTTGTTTCTGTGCGGTTACCCAGGAGCGTGCCCAGCCAACACGGTTCACGTGAGACCTTTTCAATGTAGAGCGGGAGCTGGTGTGTCCCACGCTGGCGAGTGCAGCTTGGTAAGGATGTGTGCAGCGGTTTAGAGGACGGCATGGGAGCCCCGGGCACTGAGAGGCTATTTCAGGCCAGGTTTTAACAGCAGCCTTGCCCAGAAGGCTTTGGCAGTAAGTAGAAATCAACTGTACCTCCGAGTAGCTAGAAGGAAATATAGATACTTATTTATGAAGTTTAAAGGGGACAACACTTTTGCAAAGGCAGGGGTAAACAGAAATGAAAAAGGCTGCACAACAATTCTGTTATCTGCCTTTCTGTCTATTTGGGTAGGCTCCACAGGCTCCTCGCAGCATGTTCAGGGTTTCCTGGTGGAGGCTTTTATGTTCTTTATCTTCATCCAGGTATTGTGCTTGCAGAAGATGATCTGGATGTGGGGAGTCTTGGCTCCCTTCTAGGCTTCCAACTCAGCTGTGGGTTTTTCTCAGATGCAAAACCTTCCCCTGGGAATTTCTTAATCTTTATTTTGATGGGGAAGATATTTTGATGTCCCTCACAGTAGTTAATTGGCTGCCCTTTTTTGCTTTGGGAAATTATGAAGTCCCTTGGATGTGGCTGGATGAGATAAGAAACTGCCCAGGCAGTTAAATTGAGTCCGTTCAGGATTTAGCCAAGCAGAAGAGCCCTTCTTAGCAAATGAAGCAGAATGACAATAACTCGTTTCTTTCCAGGCTATACAGTGACCAACTCCTGGAGAAGATAATTTTTGCGTTATGAATCCTATGACCCCTATAAACACTTAACTTGCTAATGACATTTTAGGCGGTTATGTAACTGGGCTGAATGCGGGCAGCTTGCTTTGGGCTCTTACCTGAGGGAAAAAACGTACAAATCAGTATGTTATGAAACACAGCTCTCAGAAAATCAGTTAAATCATTTAAGGAGACTAATTTAGAAGCCCTGTTAGGTAATTGATTGGTCTGATGTATTTGATGTAAAGTTCAATAGATAAAGATGCTAAGTAGGATGGCGTATCGTTGTACAGTGATGGTAATAAACCAGTCTAGTGAATTCTTTCTGTGTTTCTAATGCCATACGTGGTTTGTAATATCCTGTCCTCACATTATTTTCTCACTTTTCACAATGAGCCACGACATGCTAGTTACCACAGAGGAGTTAGATCTTCCCACAGATTGGCTTAGGGGAATGTTTTAATGCGTCCATGGCTGTATCCTTGACTGTCTCTCCTGATGCTATAATTCGAAAGCAGATGACAGCTGCAGATAAAATGTATGGCATAGCGTATGTGTCGCATGGGAATGGAAGAAGAACCTCTGAGAAATATACTCCCTCTTGAGAGAGAAACATGGACATGTACAGTTGAGTACGTCACTTAATGAGCTTCCTTAGTCTGCAGGTCAGTCCTGACATTAACAAAAGTGACTTGGAATAATTTTGATTGGATGGCTTAAAAGGTCATACGTAAATTGAGTTTTGTGGTCGCAGATGACTTTCTAATGGATTACAAGCTTTATCGTAAAAGCATCGGGTACAAGGGGCTCTGACTAAGACTGATTAGGTGAAATTAAAAAAAGCAGAAAGCCAGGTTGAATTTCTCTTAGGGTTCATGGGGCTTAATTTCTACTTAGACACTAAGACCCCTTCAGTTTGGGGATTATCTCCCAAGCAAAATAATCACATTCCATCTAGGGGCATCTGAAACTAAACTGGATGAAGTACTGGAAAAAAACCTGTCAAGAGCAATCCAGCACTAGTAGTAAAATGGACTGAATAACCTCAGACTGTTTGAAAAGGCCATGTTTTCCATGTCAGCAGAGAGTACACTGCAAAGTCTGGCATATTATAATTATTTTGCTCCTAGTGTACAAAAATACCGCAATGCCTCAGATATCTCCTGATAAAAGCTGATATGGCTGTGCTATATTTCTGTCCCTTGAAGCTTATGTTAAAAGGAGACCATTTTCAGCCGGCATTTGTACCTTCCAGCTACCTCGGGACTGAGATATTCTAGCCAGTTGTACAGCTGATGAGGATGTCAGGCCTTGTTTTCTTTGATCAGAAAACAAGACTCTCTTTTTCATCTTTAAAACTCATCTTAATCAGGATATGCATGAACCTCTTCCTTGTTGCCACTAATGGAATTAAGGGGAGTGTTCAGACAGCTGAATGCAGTATTAGTGTAGTAAAGATGCAATAAAATTCTATGGAAGGGTTGCAGAACCTGGTTAGTGGTCATAAACATTTTACACGCGTGTTAATCCCACAGATGCTGCTGGCTGGTTAGCTGCTCGCATCTTTGGACTTGGGTGTTTGTGGACAGAGTGATTGTGGTGGATTTGTGGGCAGTTGTTTTATGAAAGCTCATTCATGGGTATGTCGCTGCTCTTGAGGATCCAGTTGATGTATTCTGACAGACCAGGGAGTGAACGTAGCACCAACTCGAGTGGAGAACTGCATTCTTGAATGTCAGACCTGAGTCTGGTTCCCCTTGAAGCTGTTGCAAATTCATATTTTCAGCTTCTGAGGTTGACAGCCTTTGTTCTGTAGCCTTACTTGAGCCTTTACGTCCTCCTGGGTTGGCAGGCTATATATATATATATATATATAAAAATAAATGTAGTGTACTTCTTATATATAGACAAATAAGTATAGTATATTTATATATATAGGTAAAAGCACAAATGTTTGCTCAGTGTTTAGTGCACAATTGCTGAAGTAATTGCACAATCTATGTATTTCATGTATTTATTCACATACAGTATTTTTATTTACTATTCCTGCAGCGTTTAGATTGAATTAAAATGACTTCATAGTTGGTTTGCATTACTAGGTAATGATGAGGTGTGGGAATAGCTGTATTTCAGTCTAGAGGATATTTGTGTAGTGTTTTAAGAGCAAACAATTTCTTGTCTCTCACTTTTTAAAACAAAAGCTAATTCATGTGTGTTTGGAAGTGATTTTCATTTGTTATGCTAGGTCATGCTGAATAGTGTGTGACACTATGACTCAAGTTTTTGTAAGTTATGTCCATATGGCTGGCTTGGTTTGAAAAGCAATTTGAAAAATAATATGGACAAAAGCGTAAGTGTCTACTACTCCTTTTTCTTATGATACAGAGGAGAAGGCTTGTTTTGGAGTGCCTCAAGTTAATCATTATTTAGAATCAAAAGTGCAAAAGATTGCATGTTGTTTATACGTTGTAAATTTTTTGTTTATTTGTTTCTTATGAGTGGTACTGAGAAGTGTGAACCAGACATTAGAAGCAGACTGTTTCTGTAGAGGCTGGTCATGGCTAGTGAGCCTGCATTAAGAAACCCATTTGACTTTAGAGAATAATTATAGGCTAGTCAGTAAATGCTGAAGTCTTCCCACACAGCGTATTTGTAGGTCTGGCTGGTGGATATTTACTGAAAGAGTTGGGATAATAGAGAATAGTAAATGAGAAGATTAATTAGGCAGAGGATACAATGAAACTGTAAAAAAATTATGACAAGAAAAGCAAACAAATCTTTCTCATAATCTTTTAAAACTCAATAGACATCTGGTTTTGACTCAATAAACCACTGTCATCATGAAACCGAGGAGTTGCAAAGCTGCCTGGGGCATGGGATGGGGGAGATGGTTGGCAATCTCTGGGTAAACATCTTTAGAAGAAAAAGAACTTTTTGCCTTTGTAGATGTTCTTGGGAGGAAGTTCCCAAAATATGTGGAATTGTTCCCCCACCCCCCCAAGCTTATTTAAAAGAGATGAAAATTTGAACACTTTATATTTTCAGTAGCCCAAGAACCAGACTGTTCAGCATGTGGTCATCAAGGACTGAAAAACTTTATCCATTAAAATCTGAGTGATTCCACCAAGCAAGCGTTCAGCAAAAAAGCTTCATTTTCAGATTTTTGAAATTCACTACTCAGTAGTGGATGTGTGGTAGAGACAATAGATTTCCAGCCATATCTTGGCATGAGCATGGAACAGCGTGTATGAATCTGAGGAGTGCCTTAACTGCTGCGGAGAGTTGCTGGGAGAGGACCCTTCAGGGGCGGATGTAGAGCAGCAGGCTGGGGAGAAATGCTGTCAGCCTCCCGGGCCTGGGGAGCACCAGCCCTGCCTTCCCGGGAGCAAAGGTCTGGACCCTTGGCATGCTGCTACATAGAGTAAGGGTCTTAAAACTAACTGCTTTGTGCTTTTAGGGTTGAAATGGGGAACTGTCTAGCACGTCTCTGTTGCAGTATGGCAAACCCTGAAAAGCAGGTTGTTGAATTTGTTTTCAGTTTTCTTTTAAAAATAGAATGCAGCAGACAGAAAGAATACAACAGTATCAGAGCTGCCTATAGGCAAAAACATTTGCTATTCTGACCTTCATTTACAGGATTCATTTATCACATTAGTGGGAGGGATGGATTCAGGTCACCTTGCGGGATCCCTCAGACATTTATCATACTGTAGGTAGTGCAAGCCCTATCAAATGCTTCTGGATTACAAGTCCCGTAATAATTGCTTATCATCTGCTTTGGTGTGAAACTCAAGATGCCTTGAGAAATGATGCATTGGGAGAAAACAAAGCACAGTAGAAAACAAAGGCTGAAGAGAGTGAGCACTGCCGGCAGATCTGTGCAGGTGACTCCTGCATTGGCTCGCACGTCAATTTGACCTGTTTTAGGGCTGGATCACAGCAGAGCATCTGGAGAACGTGTGGCCGTTTTTCAGCTGTGGTGCAGCTCATCTCCTAATGTGGAAAAAAGAGACAACACTGAAATGAGCAGTTATCATAATGAAACAGTTGTAAAGATTGACAAGCAGNGAGGTTGTGGAGTCTCCTTCTCTGGAGATATTCAAAACCCGCCTGGATGCATTCCTGTGCAACCTGCTCTAGGCTAACCTGCTTTAGCAGGGGGGTTGGACTAGATGATCTCTAGAGGTCCCTTCCAACCCCTACCATTCTATGATTCTATGATTATGTCCCTTCTCTTACATGCTCTAGCTTGTCCATCCATTACCATGTATTAGTAGGGCAAGGTCCAGGCTCTGTTAGACTGGGCTGTGAGGAAATAGAAATCTATTTAAATAGAAATCTATCTATCTAAATAGAAATCACCAAACAGGTGAAATAACAGGCCAATAAGATAGAGGCTAACTCCAATAAAACCTGCAGCTTAATGTGGTGATAGCAGTGGAAAACAATTCCACTTTAATTACAGACAAAAGAAACATCCTTATTTCTGGTTTTGAATAATGTAAAACAATTTCCAAATTTTCTCTGGCTTTAAATACTGAAATGGAGATCTGTTCAGTGGAGGCTTTCACAAATGTGACATGATGTGCAAACTTGGAATATTATATGAATATAATAAGGTTCATATATTTTATATGGAAAAAATATTCACTGCTTCTGCAGTGGCAATTTATATTCCTGCAAGTCTGCTCTCTGGATGAAGAGTCAGTTTGCTTTCTAGTGGAAGTAAGGGCTTAAACTGCCAAGCAATCTTCTTTGTATTACCCTTACATTTAATTTATTTGTAATTTCACGCGTAGTGATTTAGGCACAATGTAGACCTAACAAGCACTTCATTAAGAATGTGGAGACTGATCCATTAAGATTTTCGTGTAAGGCTTCCACTATATTTGTGATGTTTCCGTATGTAACAAGCAGAGAGAAGCGAGCAAGTACCGATCTGGTCGTTTGGCAGTTTGGTTGTATCCTCCCTGTGATGGGGCATCGCATCTTTGGGGAGCACTTCTGTCAGCCAAGGCTGGAGGCGTCAGGGGTAATGAGTCTCGCTCTTCCTCCACCCCTCCCTCCCCAGAAAACAGGCAGATCTTCTGGGAATTCAGGCTCCTTGTGTGGCTCTCCCTCTCTCGCAGCTGGGCCGGGGAGCTGAAGGGAGAGGGTGCTGGAGGGCTGGGAACTACTTAAGGGTGAGGGACAGATTAACGCCAATTTTTGATCCTTGAAAGGAGGGATGTGGGTCTAGGAGCAAAAATCTGCCTTGTGCTGGTCCTGAGGTGGTGCGACCAGGCTATTCCTGTATTGCATTTGTTACGATTTTAAAGGGTGTTATTTTCCTTCTAAAATAGAATTATCCAGAAAAACTTGAGAAAGAGGGACTCAAACTGCCTTTGTAGAAATTACTCACTAACCATTTTAAAGCCTAATGCTCTGTGCTGGCTCTTGATGACTAGACTTAGTATTGAGAGAAAAGATGGTCTGTAATTTACTGCGTTTTCAGCTGAGACTGAGGAGTAATGGGGAGCTGATTTACAGGGGTGAGTGGTGCGGAGAAATGTTGTGCTCTGTAGAAGACAACCCTCCGAGTGCAGAGAATGCGCTGTGTGACGAGCGCTCCTTTGACGGGGCAGCTGTAAGTGGGGATGGCTTGCTGGGATCTTCCCTACTGTGATGCAGTCATTGAGACAACTTACAGAATATATGGAAAAAGAACTGTTGTTTCAAGTGAAACCAGGGGGGAGAAAGGGAGTAAATGGCTGATTGCAATGATAATTTTTAGAAGCTGGTTTCAGGGAAAGCAAAACCCCTTGAACCGGNCATTGAGACAACTTACAGAATATATGGAAAAAGAACTGTTGTTTCAAGTGAAACCAGGGGGGAGAAAGGGAGTAAATGGCTGATTGCAATGATAATTTTTAGAAGCTGGTTTCAGGGAAAACAAAACCCCTTGAACCGGACTAAACATTGTTGTAGTAAAACGTTGTATTATAGCGGGGAAAAAAGTATGACTTAAACATTTGTGAATGTCCAGTTAAGCTTCCTCAATTCGTAATTTTCTAAGATTGGCGGACCTACTAGGAAAACTCTTCTTAAACATGCTGGCTTTTGGGTAGGTTGATTCATCTTTCAAATAACAGAAATGGAAAATTTAAGGTAGAAGAAAGAGTAATAAACCAGCAGTGCAAAATATATTCATCAGTCTCAGGACAGATGGCATGAAAGGTATCATTAAATTGGCCCGGGTGAGTAAAACCCTACTGTTTTAGGTTTTGACTAGTCCTAATGCGTCTTTCAAAATCTGGCAATCTTACGAGCACTGAGGCTGGATTTCTGTAGTTGCTGGTGTTTATGCGTAGATGTCGCTGGTCGGGTACATGAGGACTGCTGGGATACCTGCTGTCGCTGCAGGACCTGGCTGTTGTTCAAGAAGGTGCTCAGTATATTGCTAAATTTCGATGTCAAAACTGCCATTTGGAATAGGGATGATGTTTTTTTTTGCCTGTGTTTTAAGGTGAGCAGCAAGTGTTCAGGTTTTGCTACTAAGATCATGAAACAAAATTAAAGGGCTTAAAAACATCCTCTTATTTTCCCCTGATAATACAGTTGGGAGCAGGAAAAACAAAGATGAGACTGGTTCAAAGCATTTACTGACTTCTGTCCTTACAAACATGCAGGGCCATGGTGTAACCTCTCTATACAAGGTAATAGTCTAAACATCTGTTAGTGTGGTTAAGAGCGGAATGTGGTGGAAACATTTTGGAGCAATGATTGTGTGCTGAAAGTTTCCAACAGGATGTGGATAAAAGCAAACCTCCTTTGAAATAAGTGTTACTTTCTCCTTCAATTCAAAAGCGTTGTCTGCTGAAGATGCTATGACCAGCAAAATGCTCTTTTCTAAAATAACTGTTTTCCTTTAATGTTAGACCATCTCCTTTCTGTTTTTTTCTCTAGCTGTGCAGTGGATTGCACAGATAGCCTAGCATAAGGAAGAAGGAAAATAAGGATGATGCTTTCTGATGGATTTATTTGTATACAAGTCCCAATGGACCTAAGTATTAAATACCTTCAGGTTTTTTAAGTTGTCATGGGTATACAGAAGACTGGGCACATGTCACTAAAGCTGGATTTTTTGTTGCTTAGTAGTAAAGTGGATTTTTAGTAGAAGCTCATAAATGACTGAACTTGATTTCTGAAAAGTGTAACATATTGGGGGAGAAAAGGAAATATTGGTTGAATAGGAAATAATAATTAAAAAGAAATCTTGAAGATGCTGTTGAGACTAGCAGGTACAAATTGCCTCTGGCTGTTACTTTTCATATGCAGAAGTGTTGCAAAAGATGACATAAAGTACTATTAGCTATAAAACCTGCCTGTCTGTCTTGCGAGCCAGTGATGAAAGTCGACGTACCAGAACTCTGGCGGTTAATATCCACTGAAAAGCGGTTCTCCACTAATCCTCCGTTATAAGCTTTGGCTGTCTGCTAAATGTCAGAAGGAATGGACTGGTCAGAAAGAGGTTAAAGAGCTCACCTCACATCAACATAGGTTATTACACTTTGATTTTTCACTTCTTTTTTGTTTCCATTGGTGTCAACCGTTCAGCTGTTGCAGGGGGAGAGGGAGGTATCTTCCTCTCCAGTTGCTTACAGCTCCATTCAAAATGCAGTCACTGTTTATATGTGTTCTAATGCAAAGATGTCTTGGATGAAAACTTAGTTGGAAGTGGTATGTTTGCATGCAAAACACTGGAGATGGGCTCTGAACCTCTGAATATAAAGGACTACTCAGTATTTTTGGCATTCTTAAGGTCAATGAATTACCTTTGTCAGTGAGTGACAGTGCTTGAGGTGCTGTGGAGTTGCAGCTATAGCAGGGAATGGCATGTGTCGGGGAAGTGTGGCCTCCCTAAGGTTGCAATTTGGGCATTTCAATTTCCTCTGTCTGCTACTGGAGAGAAGGATGAAATGATCCCTCTTTTCTTTGTTCTTACTCATTGATCTTGGAGTCTCCATCCGTAGTCATGTATTGTGTACTTGGGTTATTTCTAGCTCATTGTACAGTTACGTAAATGCTTGTGCTGGAAGAGTGCAGGGGGTGGGAAGACATTGCTAGAGGGCTGGGGGCAAGGCAGAGGTCCTTTCCTTCTCCCCCTCCTGACAGCAGTGCCATCTTCAGTGGGAGTTGGTTTTGAGTCCGAGTTTGGGAAGAGGTGCTGCACTTCCTGCTTTTTCTTTTGCAGTCTTTTGTGTGTCTGCCCTCACCTACCGCTCGGTGTTCTCACAAGCCACAGGTTGAAGATGATGTGGTTTTTGTTTATTTCTGTGTGTCGTGTCCTCTCCCAGTGTTGCTGGATCCTGCCGGATCTGAATTGTAGACATCCCAATTTTACTCTATTGACAAGGTGACAGACAGCACTGGAGGTACCAGAGGTACTAGCAATCTCTGGAAGAATCCCAGCATTCATTAACATTTGGAAATTGCCTGACTTTTACCCACCAAGTCTATTAACTTATGTTTTGTAGAGAGAGTTTAAATTCTGCAGAAATAAACAAAGGAATGCAGGCTTGCTAAAGGAAGCTTCTCAGGCACAGGTAATTGAGGAAATTACTTTTTTCATCCTTAAGGAATGTTTCTATTCAAGGGGAACTTTCTTAAACACGTGTCCTTTCTTTGTAGTCCACTTTGCAATTGAACTGTAAAAATGTATCTCACACTGAAAAATACACAAACTGATGCTTTACGGTGAAAGTTACTGTAATTGAAATCACCTATCAGTAACTTAGACAAGCCTGCAGTGTCTTCTTTTTCTGGGCATCTTCATGAACTGAAGCATGAAAATGTAGTCTAAATATAGAGCATAATTTCTTTAGAACTGCAAATATTGATATCCTCTAGAGACATGCTTGGTTATTGCCAAGTTGTTCTACGCGTGTATGAGCATGTAGGCAATTCTGTTTCTGTATAGCATCTACAGTGTTCTCTTATATTATTCTAGTTCAAGACAGAGGTGTACACGGAGGAAACTGGAAACAATGGTAGAGAGATCTCGCTCTTCTGGTTGCAGAAAAGCAGTCTGGTTTGGAGAATGAAAACGCTTCCTGAAAAATCAACAGAGCAGGTAGTGTAGTATGCTGTGTGGGGGAAGTTAATTAAATGCTTTGAACACAGAAGGGGAAGTTTTGCCTGGTGATGCCCAGATGGAATGAAATTAGTCCCACAGGTCTGCAAGTGGATCAACATCTTTGGGTATCAAGTCAAAGAAGTTGGTCAGCCCTTGAAGAAATGGGGAATGAGTAGTATGTTTGGTGGGACTGAGGTGGAGCGTGCAAGAGGCGAGTGAACAGCCCCAGCTCTGGAAAAGAATTGTGTGGCTTCAGTGCCTGTGAGAACGAAGGTGGTTTTGGTCGTTGCCTTAATAACAAACTATAAAATAAACCCCACAGGCCACTGAAGAATGGAAAACAAGTTGTAAATGATGTGCTAGCCTTTGCTTACAAACATATGCCAGAAAGTACATTCTATTAAAGCTTTAATTTTAAGAGATGCTGTAAAAATATTATATTTGGAAAATATTTCTATCTGTAACTGAATCATCTTTTTTATTATGTGTGTGTTTCTACGCGTGTGCATCTCACATACTGATATATGGTCTGTTTGCATGTACACCTAATGGCGTCTAAAACCAGAGCAACATACGATTTAAAAAAAAATATACTGAAGATGTGTTCGCTACATAAGTAACTCTTTTGTCCCAGTAAGTACGTTTTTAAAGTTTAAAAGGGTTGTTTGTTTTAATAGAGCATCTTGATCCAGAAGGAACGTTTTGCACAGCTTAGGTGTAAGTATGCTCAAACCTTGGCTAGTAATTAGCTTTTCGTATTATCAGATAGGAAACTTGCCTGGGGACCTGAGACACTAAACTGACATAATCGCCTTGTGATATGGAGATGGAGATTTGTTTTTCCACAGACTTACCTTTCATGTTGCTGAAAATATATTATTGATCCATTTTCAAAGAGAGAACGGTAAAAAGAGCAGAGAAGTCAGACAGTATAGGGCTCTGCAACCGGATAATAAAAGGCTGAGGTCAAAGAGTTTGAACTCTTAAATACTGTACATTTTCATTGAGTGACTGCCAGGGTTGTGATGCGGGATGGTGGCACGGGAAGAGGAAGGAAGAGTAAGATACTATGTGGAATTGCAGTGATGTGTATTTGTATTTGGTGTAAGCAGTAGAAGTGAACAGGGCTGTAAAGCCACAGTGTATGTGGCCATTGTGTTTTACTGAGAGACGCCAAGCAGAGGTCCGGTGCAGAAGACTGTCAAATGATTAAAGTTCTCACATGGTGGTTAATATGTTTATCATCGGTATGCTTATTTGAGCTTCATTACTATTAATCACAGGAGGCCGCATCATGACTAAGCCCACTGTATCGGTTGTGAATAGCTCTCGGGCTTGAAATGAGCGCGACAAAAAGGCGTGAAGGGATAGCTGGCTGGAAAACGTAGCTGGCAGAGGGATGAGGTGACAGCCGAAGAGTCAAACTCTTGGTTAATCTGAGCAGGCACAGAATGAGATTGTAGCCCTGGAAAAAGTCAAGTAGATTGTTAGCATGACTAAGTACCAGGCTCGCTCTTCTCTCCTTGCTTCGAAAACCATGGTGAAGTTGGAAACATGGGTGAAATAAAATCTCGTTCTGTTAGCCCCGATATAGCTGATATTGGCCATCTGGAATGAGACTGAATGGGTGAATGGTGATTAATGTGTAATGAGATCTTAGGAAACAATAGCATTGCAAGCAAAGGAAAAGAGGGATTTAGAGAAAGGAATCATTCATGCGAGTGGTAATAGGGCAGGCATGATCCTAAAGGCTTGTGCCAATGTGTTATAAGGTGGAAGTAGCAGGTTGCTTGGACCATGAAAGCAGACACCCTCCTGACATTATGCTGTATCAATTCTCTTGTTCCACTTCCCTGCCTTCTATCATGTTTTCGCATTCCACTGTAAACTGCTTGGGGCAGGGGTCATGCCTTTTATTTGTCTATAAAGTGCTGCTACTTGTTAGGAACATATTTTGTTGATTGCTGGGGGAACGAGAGCATTAATAACAGGGCCCTGCATGCAAAATTCTTTTAAGTCTCTGCAAAGATGCATTTTTCCCAGTCTGGGGGGGAGCCTGTAACCCCTGAATTTCTAAAAACCAAAGGTGTATGCTAGAGAAGGGTTCAGTCTGTACTCAGACTGAGCCATGTGCTGCTGACCATCCTGTGTTTGGGCTCAATGGGTGTTCAGTCTGACCCATTCATTGCCCCTGTGCTGTGTCACATCATCAGAGCAACCCCGTTAGAGCTCGTGTCCCTCCTGGGTGATGGAAATGCTGCAAAATCTCCTCTGTCCGTGGAACATCACTCTTTTAGTGATTAAACGGCGCTCAGTGCACACTTTGTGTTGTACTGTACTATTCATTGAACAGCTCCATGACTTTGGCTTGATCACCAAGGAATTTAGAGGCTGGTCATTTCTGATGGAGCTCACCCTTACTGTAGGGGCACGCACCTTGTAATCCAGTGCACAAATAACAATACATTGCGGCTTTGCTTATTGGAAGATGGAGGATGAATATTATTGTAATACCATTTAACACATTTTTTTCTAAGCTTTGATCACCCAGAGACTGGACCGTGATGGAACCTGAACCTGCTGTGCCCAGTCTTAAAATGATATTGTCTCCTGTTAGTGACAGAAGCATTTCAAAATGGTCAAACATCCATCAAAACAAATAATAAATCAAACAAGAAAATTTAAATTGTACATCGTCTGAAAACAAATAGTAGGCTATTGGTGCAGGTAGTTCCAGGCCAGTATTTATACATAGCAGCAAAAAATGTGTCTGATCGCACTGCGTTTTTAAGTCAGGGTGAAAAGGCGAGAGAGAAGTCTGGAGGACTGTAGGAGAGAGGCCATGACGAGACATGAAGTGCTGTTCTGGGCTTGCGCTTACTGTGGGTTTGGAGAGATCCAAAGATGGTGTTTTGTCACAAAACTGAAAAGTTTGAGGCCCTCTGACCATCCCCTGTGGAGGCATCCATAGCGAGTTGCAAGTAGTGCCTTGAGGAAAACACCCAAGAGTTTTTGCAGCCTCTTCACACGTGTGTTCTTAGTCAGCAGACAAACGTGGTGCCTTGGCGTGTGAATGTACCCAAGTAAAAATCTGTCATGTGAGCAACTTGCAAAGAGTAAGCAAATGAAGAAAAGGCAAATTAAATTGTTAGCTATTAAACCTAAGATATAAAAGGGACAGGGTTACGTCTTAGTTTGCCAGTCCTACTCAGATGATTTTGCTATACAAGCTTTTCCGGTGCTGTTTCATCAGGAGCGTCGCACAGCATCTGGGCTATTTGCAGATCGTGTTAAATGAGTTTCCCAAACAACTTTTGCTGGTCCATTATGGACACAAATAGCCAACTAATATATACCTAGGAGAATATGTCAATGGTACTCTTAATTGCCTGTCGTAATACATTGCTGCATGACTTGTGTGATATCTTTAATTCTTCCGGCACCTTCGCAGGTGTCCACCGCATTCCCCATCTGCAAAGGTGTCATTTCCCTTGCACGCCTGAACCGCGTGTGTGAAGGAGGGCACTGGAGGCTGAGCAGAGCTGCAGGTAGACAGCAGCTCTAAATCCATGCCAATAGAAACCGGTACAAATGCTCATTAAAAGAGAAATCATTCTTTTGATACAGCTGTCAGATTTCAGCTGCCCTGCCCTCTATCTGTCGATGTGTTACCTTTCAAGTTTGCATGAGCTTCCAAGGTCATTTCTACTTCTAAGATCAAAAGACTTTTCACAGTTGCACAGGTGAAGCTATGGCAGATTTCAGGTATTTCAGAAAAGCTTTATGGAAAAGAATTTCAAGAGCTGGATCACAAATATAACTGAGCAAAACAGATATGAAGGTGGTAGGCTGGCTCTTCAAAGTGTTGATGTGTGTGTCTCACACCCAAACCAGCAACTGAAACAGATTCAAGAATTAAAATGCACAACGTATACTCAGAAGCAGAGGAAATATAGATGCCTAACTGTATAATGAGGACTACGTCTTGTAAATGGTGCGGCATGAGGGCAGAGACGCTAATTAGGCATGCAAATTGAATTTCCAAGGATTTCAGAGCAGGGAAGCTGTCTGAAAGCAAGCCTTGATTTTCTAGGGGATAGCATGAATGACTTGCCTTTACTAGTTATCAGGATGCCTCCAGGAACTTAGATTTAGTAGAGTTCAGAGCTTTTGAGGATCATGAGGGAATGTGCCAGGGAGAAAGTGACAGGTTCTCAGGCCTTACTGAAAGGGCAGATAGGTCCTCCACACTCAGAGCTTTAAAAAAAAAATTTTTTTTCAAAGTTGTTTAGTGGGGTTTTTTTTAATGAAACGTTTATGACTAACTTGGTGATTGACATTCTTCTAGCTCTTTCACCCTGATCAGTGCTTTGCCAGACTGGATCTTCACTCAGCTGAGAGTTACTTGCGTGAAGCTGTAATTGTGGCTAACTAGAGGCAGGGATGCTGACACACCTTACCTGTGGTTTAAAGAAATCGCAGCATTTATAACTTTGCAAAGGCTGGTGGCAACTAGAGGAGTCTCAGCCACAGTGGTCTGTCACTGTCGTTACCTTCCCGTTCGTGCAGAGCCCTGAGAGAGGGCGATTAATCATCCTGCCTGAGGCTTGGGAGCACGTGGAAATGCATGGAGAATTACCATAGCTTCTAAACAGTCAACGTGGCAGGCTCTGACAGTTGGTTCCTGCTTTAGCCCTGAAGTAATGACAAATTCATCAAAGTCCCTGTGTTTTCTTTCTCTGGCTGCCTTTTTCCTTCTAGGCTGGAGTCAGAGCTGCCACCTTTTTTCCCCTTGAGAAGAAGACAATTGATTTCTTGATGAATCCCCTTCCGGAGCAGTTAGTGTGGCATGAGAGCTAGTTTTGGCAGGAGGGACTACGGGGTGTTTAGGTTTGTTGTAGATGTGGGCATTGAGGCAGTGCTAGTGAGGAAAGAGCAGAGGCCCCTTTCTTCCTACATCTTTAATGAACTGCCGTGGTGGGACGAGAGCTGGTGCTGGGGGTGAATGTGCCAGGTTATCATCTTCAACGTAGCTGCTGGTGATCTGAGTACCTTAAGGCTAGAGTTAGGGTTTGGTAAGATTCAGTTTTGAAAACACAAGAGTGAGACTTTGTGTTTCTTGCTAAATCTTCTGTGGTCCTCAGCTTTAGGATACGGGTTTAATTGGGAAGAAANAGGAAAGAGCAGAGGCCCCTTTCTTCCTACATCTTTAATGAACTGCCGTGGTGGGACGAGAGCTGGTGCTGGGGGTGAATGTGCCAGGTTATCATCTTCAACGTAGCTGCTGGTGATCTGAGTACCTTAAGGCTAGAGTTAGGGTTTGGTAAGATTCAGTTTTGAAAACACAAGAGCGAGATTTTGTGTTTCTTGCTAAATCTTCCGTGGTCCTCAGCTTTAGGATAGGGGTTTAATTGGGAAGAAGAGTTGTGTTAAACTTTGTTAGTGAAGCCAGCCACGATTAGTGATTTGGGCATTTATTACATTGGCATTATTGTTAGTGTTAGGGCTTGTTGAAAGAGGGTGAGCAGTTGTAGAAGTAACAGGTCCCAGAGCTGTGGTGTGGGCTGGCCTTGGCATGTTTGAGTAAGCTTTTTTTTGTGGTGTTTTTTTTTTTTTTCCAGATAATAATCATTTGCTTGTGTTTGATGTTAGAAAATTTTATGTACACTTTTGGGTGACAAAATGGTTTGGTTTCTGTCCGAGTCTTATGTTGTATGGTAGGGTGACTGAGCAAGCGGCTGGCAGCCATGAGTGTCACATTTATACATGAATGGCATTTGGTTTTTTATTCCAGACAAAATTTGGAGTTGTGGTTGAGAAGATGAGGGCTTGTGGGGTTGTCCTGGTTTCAGCTGGGATAGAGTGTATTTTCTTCTTAGTAGCTAGAATAGCGCTATGCTTTGGCTTCAGTATGGGATTTGGTATGAGAAGAATGTTGATAATATACTGGTGTGTTTAGTTGTTGCTAAGAAATCAAGGACTTTTCAATTTCCCATGCTTTGCTAGTGTGCAGGTGCACAAGAAGCTGGGAGGGGACACAGCCAGGACAGCTGATCCCAGCTGACCGAAGGGATATTCCATACCGTATGGCGTCATGGGCAGCATATAAAGCTGGGGGAAGAAGAAGGAAGAGGGAGACATTCGGAGTGATGGCTTTTGTCTTCCCAAGTAACCGTTATGTGTGATGGAGCCCTGCTTTCCTGGAGTTGGCTGAAGACCTGCCTGCCGATGGGAAGGAGTGAATGGATCCCTTGGTTTGCTTTGTTTGCGTGCATGGCTTTTGCTTTACCTATTGAACTGTGTTTATTTCAGCCCACGAGTTTCCTCACTTTTACCCTTTCGATTCTCTCCCCCATCCCATCGGAGTGAGCGGCTGCGTGATGCTTAGTTGCTGGCTGGGGTTAAACCACAACAGGGATATGAAAGGGATAAGCAATTCAATATAATTTTGAATCCTGCATGGATCACATTGGTAATGTGAATGCTGGTGACATCAGACACAGATGCCTTATGTATCATTTTGCAAAGATGTTGATGATTTAGGCATAGTTAGGAGTAGGATTCATATTCAAGTAAGAGAAAAGATGTGATAAAAGAAGCAAGGTGAAGTTTGTGTTTTTGGAGAAACTTTTGTGGTTTGCAGGGCTAGGTTTGGGAGTGCTGTTGGCAGAGGTGAATTTGCTTGTGCTCAGACCTGATGCTGGGTGTGAGCTATGCAGTGCATGGAGACAGCAGGGGTTGGGCTTAGGCTGAAGTTTAGGGGAAGATTGTTTGTATGAAGAGACTGGTTGATTGCAAGGTCCTGAGTTGGCGACGGAGTTGCGATTAAGCCTGATGCAGGTCTCACTAGGATGGGGGTTAAAGTTTAGGAAAAGAGAGATGGAAGAGCTCATGTTCTTGTTGAGTCCCGTTGGGCTGCAGGATTAGGAAAAACACTTGTTGTCAAAGGCATGTAGATTATGATTAATTTTGTTGCAGGTTTTGTTTCACCTATTTAATGGAAAGGCAACAGATTCCATAATGAAGTCCCAGTTTTTAAAACATGCCAACTGCGTAGTGTTCATTACACATTATGAACAGGATTTCACCAATCTTGGAAGAGTTGAGAAGATATAAACTACTATGAAACAGTAGAAACTGTATTATAAATACAAGCTTCATAAACTGTAGATTAAAGATCTCAGAAACATGAGAAATTTAATATTAAACTTCAGCATATTTATGTTTCTGTCTGTTTGGAATTGTTGTTGGTATGGCTTGATATCCATGAAGCTCTATACTTCTTATAAACTTTTGCTGTAAATTACTTTTTCATAAACAGTTTTCATTCCAGGCAACCAAGGATACATCAGAAGCTTTCTCATAAAAACAAATTTATTACTTACCCTACTGCTGTATTGGTTTAAGGAGATTAAAAAGTGAGTACATGACATGATTAACAATTGAATTGAATATGATAGGAAGCCTGATGCTTTCTAGTTCCCAGCCTCATTGCTGCTTGCTCTTGTGCTTTACAAGGCTTTTTAGTTATTATTGTAAAGATCAAATCATAGTTATTGTTTCAGCAATATCCATTAATTTAGCTTTTATGAAAGCTTAAAAAAATCTTGGAGCCTTAATGAATGTGTTGAAGTGAAATACTGTAGACTGCTTTTAGGCCAGTACTGAAAGTATTACTCATCCTGTTTTTTTAATATAGCGGATTTTTGCAGCATGATTGCACAATTATTTGTGCCCTGTTTATGTAGTTATGATATTTGTGTGTGTGTGGTGTCTTATTTCCAGCAGGTAGCATACGATCAATGTCTACTTTGAAGGTCCTGACATTCTTTTAACATCTGCAGATCAGAGGACAATATCCTTCCTGTGTTGAAGCGTTTCAGAAGAGGAAAAAGCAGACCTTCCCCAATCCTTTTATGTCATTGAGAAAGTCTCCTTCAGTGCCAACTCATCTCCTTTTCCAGTTTTTCTGAAAAAAATCATGTTAATTTGCTGCTAATGAATTAACCTTAAAGTACTAGAAACATGTAAAGTTTTGGCAAATGTTTCAAAAATCCCTTACCAACCTGATCAGCTGGGAGCTTCAGTCATCTTCCCCTGTTTCAGGAAGTCTCTGCTCCAGCGTTAAACTCGGCTGCAATACCCACGCTTCTTCAGGGTGTTCAATGAGCTGTTGCTATACCCACAGACTATGACAAACCACATTTGAGCTAAGCCATAGTAAAACCTGCCTGTGCACATGCCTATGTGTTCTCATGTCATTTTTCTGCAGGAACGGACAACATATGTGTCACCTAGAGGTTGCTAGGGTGACAGTTTTCTTTCTCTCACAGAACATGATTTCATAAGATTCAAGACCTTGGTTTGCTCTGTAATGTAAATGTGTAAAATGGCCTTTTGGCATTCCTGTCTTACAGCATGATATACACAGCACAGTGCAGAAAAAGAGAGGCTTTGTCTCTATAGAGCCCTTGGCTCTTTTTTTAATAATGTAACAAAATCTGTGGGCTGAATCTGAAAACTGCTAAGGATGATGGCAGTTTTTCCTCTGGCTCTGAGCCATGCCTTTGGCACCTTCGTTGTTAAGGGATATGCAACTGCTGGCTGAAAATGCAGAAAAATCATCGCAACTTAGCACCTTCACAAAACATATGAAGCCTTAGACTTTCTGGTTGATTCCAGCTGCAGAGCTGAAAGTTCATGTGTCCATGCAGAGCGCTCAGGTATATATATTTTGCATATTCAGGTTGGTCTGTACAGTAACAGCAGGGGAGGGAAGGTGGGTGTGTGTGTGTGTTAGTACAGCAAATTGGATCGTGACTACAGAGAGGCAAGTTGGATGACTTGCCATCTTCCATTGAAGAAGCAATTGAATTTATTCTCTTGAATGCAAATCTTCTTTCATTGCATTTTTGGTTGACACATCTCAATTTTTGTCTTATGGGAGATGAAGGAACTCAAAGAGTGTCTGCTCTGTCACAGGCAAGGCAGAAAAACTCTTTTCTAATGAGACGCTGGATTTCACCATTGGAGGCTCTGGCCAGAGGGAGCTCTGGCAGGAGCCATCACGCTCCTCCGCCACCTACTGAAGCACTGGTGGCAAATGAACATCTGCTGTTTGTTCAGCAGCTCTTGCAGGTTAGTGTGAGTTAGTGGGGGAAAGATAGTTACGGGTAGGTGCTTTCTCAAAGAGACTTCAGCTTTCTCTGGTGGAAGCTGTTAGGTACTCATCGCTGCACATGCAGTACTCAGGGCTCCTGCTGCACCTTCTGAAAAGTCTACCCGTTAATTCCAGAGAAGGACTAACTGATTTTTGCTCATCGTTAGTTTCCAAAACAATAATTGGGAGACAGAGCTTTTGAAAAGGAAGCTTTGGAAAGTCCTTTCATTCTATAAAGTGTGCAATAGCATTTCTTCTCCTGTTAAACCAGCCTAGGATTTTGGGATCACGTTGAAATGCAGTGTGGTGTGAGCTGACACTTCTTTCTGTGCAGTAGCTCTCTATTGCGAGTCCTCCTCTGCAGAGAGTTTGTCTTGTAAAGCTGGTAGGGTATGATATCTTCCTGGAGAGGTTCTGCTCGCCTATTCTGTGTGCATATTTTTGTTTTGTTTTTAATAAGGGTTATGGATTTTGAAATTTATGGTGCCAGAGTAATTTCCATGTAACAGAGGTAAGGCAGAGTATTGGCATATCTGACTGTCACATTTAGCTGCTTAAGACAAGCATGTTGGAGGCCATAAAGAGAGTTGCAGCTGTTTAAAAACGGGAACGGCTTTAAAATGCCAGAGGTATCAGAACGACTTGTGTCATGCTCAGCTTGGAAAGGTCTTTGTTGTAATAACTAAAGTTTCCATCCTTCTGTACAAATTGTAAGTTTGAGCTGTCTGCTGGAGCTGGTGTAGAAGATCTGACTTTAACTGTCTGTTTAAATTTGACAACCAACAGTGATTAACATTTTCCTAATAAACTTAGCAAACTGTGAGCAAGTAAACCATTTGAAGGACTGAAGTTCCCTTACAGTGTTGCAAATACTAGGCTGCAATTGCTTTCTAAAATTTCTTCAGCTGATGTCAGTAGTGATGGAAATCTTATTGTAGGTGTTCCTGACTTATATTTTACCTAAATTGTGGTCTCTTTTTAATCTAAATCAAAAGATGGCTTAAACAAGGAAAGCAGCTGTGGGTGCAACTACAAATTGGAAGGGGCCTGTGCAATTTGGAAGGTGAAAATACTTGAGTTCTGGACTCTGCTTTGTTGCAGGGAAGTCATGTAATTTCACTGGTACTTCCTAGCTTACAAAAGACAAAATTAAGTAGAGGAGGTAATCAATATTTTGCTGACTACCCAGGTATAAGAATGTTTATTGAGTGAATGTGTGTGAAGTCACTGAGATGGAAAACATACGGAAGTGACTGTGTTATTAGGGTTGTCATTATTAATACGACTGTTGACTAGAGCTGCCCCTTTTGATGATCTGCTCCTTTATCCAGAGAGAAGGTTTTAACTGGGAAGAATGAAGAGACCTGGAATTTATATCCACAGAAGCACAATACGAGCGACTTTAAATAAATATTGTCAAATTCTGGGCAGGCAGCACTGCTTGTATATGCAGCCTGTTTGGGGAACGTAAGGGCATTAAATTTTGCAGTTACTCCAGAGATCGTTTTGCAGAGGTAATGTTCAGCTTCCACAGAGCATCTGTCATGGCTAGAATTAATAGGAAAAAACCCAAAAGTCTTGCTGTCTCCAAGTTGTTACTGAAATTAGGCAAGGAGAGGAGTTGTGCTGCTGACAAGAGAATGCTAGCTCTTCCTTGACCAAGTCCTGCAGCACTCACTCAGGCAAAGATCCCTCCCAAACCAGGATGAAATAATGATCCATCGGCATCAAGGGCAAGTTTCCCACTGACATTGATAGAGGCACGACTTCAGCCTGCAGCTGTTGGAGAACTACTTGAAAATTTCTGTAGGGAACTGCAGGAAGGAAGAAGGGAAGGAGCAGTGCTTGTAAATACGAAGTTGTACTGCGTTGAAGATAGTAATACCTACCTTTTCTCTGTGCAGAGTCTGTATTACCAATAGATGTCACTGTAATGGAGGGGGTTTTTTCCTTGCTGTTTTTTATGCTGCAGAACCTACCTTTTCCCAGATAATGCAGGTGACTCTGTACTTGGCACAATTGTGCTGCTTCAGCTCTGGGTGACTTTATGCAGACATGGTAAAACACGAAACAAGTTTTCAATCCTTTGCAGTTTGCAGACCTGTAATAGCTCTCTAGCAGAGAGACAGGTGTGGATGGTGATGGTGAGCTTGCCGCAGCAGGTTTACTTTTCTAAGCAACCTCTTGCGGACTCACAAGAAGAAGTCCGTGAGCTCTGTGGAGCATGCGTGGAGAGGGACACCAGGCTTCTACAGCTCCTCTTGTGTGCCCTCGTGTACATTTCATGCCCTTGAGATGTGTTGTCAGACATGTTATGGCCCAAAGCCTGCAAACACCAAAGCTGAATAAAGGAGGGGCAAATTACGTTAGCATTGCCCCTTTGGAGACAGATTTATAAATCACTTCTATGCAATTCCAGAATTCAAGTTTTCCTTCATTTGTGCGAGCAGGAAACTGTTTAAATAATACCCTAAATTGGACATGTGTGTTACTCAGTGTATACATGATTTAGCAGTGTTAGCATGCCATCAAGTAACTGAAGTGTCGAAGAATTATTTTTATGCCGCTCTGAATATTTGTAATTTGAACAGGAAAACATTACTGTGAATGAGTAACAGCCTTGTGTAGCCTGGCTACAAAAGAGAAAACAGGCTGGTGACAGTTACGTTGACCATGGGTGAACATACTAAGCAGTGGCCTGTCTTCCTCATGTGTCTTCTTATTTAAAAGCAGCAACCAATACAAAAACCCTAGAGAAATTTGCATTTCGAATGGTTCCTCTTTCCTATGGAGGGCATGAATTAATTTTGTTTTTTAAACGACATTTTTCATTTGTCAGTGTCCGTGCCTGGTGGAAGATGACTAAGCTGAGATTTTGATTGTGGATGCTGTTGTAGGAGTGTTGGTGGTAGCCCCATGCCTTGCACATTGCCACGTAAACATTTTCTGCTGGGAAAAGCAGCAGTAATCCATCTCATGTTAGATGGATTGTAGGAATCAAAGGAGCTTATTCGAGGAACCTTGGTGTCTCATGCTTGAATGTACAACCTCTTGTTCTGGACACAGGGTCAGCTGCCATCAACAGGCCCTAGAATGGAGAACTGTGTGCTGAGTAGTTTCTGAATAGTTTCCTTGGCCAGCTGCAGTTTTTCTGGCATGACACCTATCGTGGCCTTGAATTTATCCCATTATAATTGTTAGATCTGTTTTATCCAGTGGATATTCAAAAGGAAAACTATGAACTGCAGTTGTTCCATCCCACAAACATCTGTTGTGAAGCCTGAGATGATAGATTTGGTTGAGTTTTCTTTATGCTTGCTGGGCCAAATCTTCAGCTGTTGTTTAAATTTTAAAGAAGGTTGTCTAAAACCAGAACCTTTCCTTGTGTGTGGACGCCGCTAGCTTTAATTCACTCCAAATGTGCTTTAATATACTCTAAGGTTCGTTGGTATTAATTGCAGCACATTTATTACCCTGCAAGAGCTATTATAAAGCTACTGCATTGTGCAGGCCAACGGGCTAGACAGTTTTCCCGTGCTCTCACTTCTCCTTTGGTTTAGTTTATTTCAAGTGCAGCTCCTCTCTGGAAACTGTCTGTAGAGATGACGTGGTAGCATACCAGGGCTGTGTCCTCGCTGCCAGCTGGATTCAAATACACTGGACAGACAGATCACCTGCAACCTCTGCAGAAGTCTAAGTCAGACCAGTTTCATGCTGTCATCCCCCTGCTCCTTTTTTTTTTGCTTTTTTCAGCTCACTTTGCTATTTTCAGCAGTAACAGGGATTTGGCTGGCCCTTGCTCATCTGTGCCTGCAGTACAGCACTAGACATTGGTCTGCTGTGGTGAGCAGTTGCCCACGTTGCAGCCAGCCTTGTTGGCCGTGGACGAGGTGCTCCGAGGGGTGGCACTCGGCTTGTGCTGCCAGGGCCAAAGCAGCCACGAGCAGCTGTGGAGCCGGTCTCATGCAGCAAGCTGAAATGTGCCTGAAGTTCTTTTTACTGTATACAGCGTCATTTTTGCAGTTGGCTTGCTTTCTTTGCTGTAATTCATTGTTCGTACAAGCAGTTCCTTTCTGTCACATGGAGGGGTAAAAAAAATGTGTGAAGACCTATGTAAGTATCCTTCCAGAAACAGCAGCCTGTATTGCTGTGTCCGCTTTTAGGGCTGGCAACATAGGGAGTTAATTTACGGGAGATACCTGGCAGCTTGCACTGTTAGCTTCTTTGGCTTGTGTCCCATAACTGACAGGAGGTGGGAAAACATCAGGGGCTGGATACGGCCTATATTTCTTTACCTTTTAATCATACACATGTGTATTTTGGCTGTTTACCTGTAGAGGTAAAGTTACCACTTGTGCAACTCCCTTTAGGTGATCAGACAGCTTGCCTGTACAGCTGGGACCACAGAGGCCAATGGATTGCATTAAAAAGGATGGCTGAGTGAAAATAGACAGATATTCCTGAAGGCTAAGTAAGGTCTGGTTTTCTTTGCTGAAAGAAAGGGGCAGTTTTCTGTGTTTTGTGACACTAGGGTATTACTCGGAGTCGTGTTCCTAATGCTTGTTCTCACTTGCCCCGTAGGGCTCAGCAATGACCACATGCATTTCGTTGTAGTGAGTTCTCACCTAGAAGCTGATAAAGACCCAGGTCAGTGCCTTTTTCTATAGGTGTCATATCCCCCCAGCAGTGTCATGCACATCATGTGGCTCCTTGTAAAACTGCCAAAACTCCTGTTGATTTTCAGGGGAGTATTAGGCCCAGGTGATTCAAGTCCTTGTTCAAGACTCATACAGGCGCACTCTGTGTGTCTGGACCACTGTCCTCATCCTGAATGTAATTTCTGAAATGAGGAAGGCTGTTGTCATGCATATGTTTTTGTAAATTGGCCTCTCAGTATCTTTTTTTAAAAATTAATCTAGCAAAAAATCCCAGTGAATTTAAGTGAATGGGAATTAGTGGGTGGTGCTGGAAGAGGCTGGGGCACAGCCCTGAGGAGGAGGTGATAGGGGTGAAGGTGGTCAGCTCCATAGGGTCAGGCTGCAGCAGGGCTGTGAGCAGAACCCGCTGCTTGTGTCAGTAGGAGTTTCTCTTTTAAATCTAGTGGAAGGATTTTGCTTATGGCTATGAAATAGTGTTCTGAAAGCTGCTTTAAATACTTCCAGTATTTGATAGAGAGTGTTACTCTTTCAGCTGTCGAGTACAGTGTTGTAGAGCTCTGCTGACTGGCTTATATTTTCTTAAAACTTTTTTTAGAAGGGTTATCATGCACTGCTAAATTCTGCAGGAGTTTTCTGTTGCAGGAGGACTGCAGGTTTTGATCCAGTCTTCTTTAAAAAGAAGCGTATTAGTTCATGACTTGGAACCGTTCTTGCATTTCCATAGAAATAAAAGGATCCAAATAGCATGCAACTGAAATTAAAAGCTATGGAAAGACAAAATCAACCAACCTATTTTCCTGAACATATTTGGAAAAGAGAGGGAAGGGATCTGTGAATTTTTAAATTTGAAGTAATATAAAAAGAACCTTGAACTTTCAACGAAACAAGCATGTAATTAAATTTCTCCCTGCTCCATAATTTTCTATTGTACCCATGTTACCTTTTTTGTCATATCTATTTGCATCTTCACAAATCCAAAGTATCTTAATTTGAATAAAACAAAAGCCTATTCATGCTTGTACTATTCATGTGGCTTAATTGGTTTACAAAATACAAATGTTCTTTGAAGGAAACTGATTTAATGTCAAGAGGCTGGTAGCTGTCCGTCATATGCGGTCCTTCAGCTCACAAAGGACGAAGGAACAGAACTAGACATAAATGGGCTTGCTTCAACTTGCTTTGTTTCTGCTCCTGTTTTGGCTGATCTCAGTGAGTACAGTAGGAAAATATTCTTAGGATTGTAGCTAATTGCACAAACGAAAATAGTTTTCCACATGTTAAGTTTAAATGGAGAACTGAAAATACTTCTGAAATCCTCCACTTTCCTGTTCTAGATAATATCAGCATGATCTTAAAGACTGCAGAATTCATTATGCTCTTGGAATACCTGGATGGACTGTATTACAGTGGTAGAGGTAATAGTCATGGATACCAATGACAGTCGGGGTTAGAATGAGGTTCCGGATTATTTTGATATTTATGTGATGTGTGAGAGAGCGTGAGTAGCTGGAAAAAGGTAGTATGTTCTTGCATTCCAAATTAATTCCATCTAATTAAATTTTAATTGAATTGCAAGTAAGAATTAGTTGAAGTTAATTTCTGATGTTTCATACCAAATAATCTGTTAAGTAATGATATGTTAACACAGACCAAGACTTTTCACCCGTGGGTCTCGGTGAAGGCCAGGTGGAGCAGGTGACACAGACGAGCGGTAGGCAGGCGTGCCCGTCGCTCTGTTGTGATCGGGGAGGTACTGCAGTGTTTGAACACAGGGGTAGGATCTGTGCCAGGTGACTGCCAAAGTAGCGAAGACTTTGCAAGATTAAGCTTGCAGTCAATAGGGCTAATGGAAACTGAGTTTAAGAATCTGGCCAGATAAGTAACTCCTTGTCTAGCCTTGGGTTTCTGTTTTGGAAAATCATGGTCTTTCAGTGCACCTGAATAGCATCACTGCAGTCATCTTCAGTGATCCCACTGCAGATGTGTTCCTGGTGGAGGGGAACCCTTCACCCTCGGAACACACTTCTTGGCCAGCCCTGCCGTGTGGTGGCCCTGTGAGCAGGGGCTGACTCTCTGCATCAGTCCCCACGCATTGTGTCCAGGCACCTGGCCTCATCTGTGAAGATGTTCCCCTTGTTGCGTCTGCCCTGCTTATCTGGCACAGATCTTTGCAAGATCTTTGCTGCACCTGCAGATGTGGGAGGAACAGCCCTCAGTGCCTTTTCGCAACAGCTTTTCCTCAGCCAGAAGAGGAAAACGTTCTTTCTCTCGTTCTCTGCTCCCTGCTGAACAGTCACCTCTTGGGGTACCTGGGCAAAGGAGGAAACAGATGCAGCTCTGCAGGCTTTTCCGTCAAGGGAGGGACCTTCTAGCAGTAGCTGTGTAATAGCAATAGAGCAATACAGCACAGGCTGAACACCTCAGTGTGTGGGATGTCTGGTACAATTGGAATACAAACAAGGAGTTAATCTAGAAAAATGTTAGTCAACTCATTAAACTGATCCAGGGGTTTAACTGGAGTGTTATGTATTACCCTACAGGAACAACAGCATTTTATGGTATGGCTAGTTACTAGCCTATTTAAACTTGTGACGTGTTCTCCAATGCAACCATGCAGGGACCATCAGCTGAATAATATTCAAGTTGTCTTTGGGTTGCATCTGGGAGTGTAGGAATATATGCAGAGTATTTCAGGGAGGGTGTCTGCCACTGAGGCATCTTTAGTGATGTCAGCTCCTCATCGATGTGCTTTCATGAGACTATACCCAACATTTACAGACTAAACTCAAAAGGCAAGCACGGGGAGCTGTCAGTCAAGTCTCTCTAGCTGTCAGTATAGTTTATGCTTAAGCACAGACTGAAGCGCGCAAGAAGGAGCATTATTGGCAAAGTAAATCAAATCATGGTTGACCAAAGGTGGCAAATGCTGGAGAGAACTGAGAACGGATGGGCAATGGAATTACAAAGCAGAAGGGGAAGACTCTGAAGGATACAGAAATCATAAAAATGGAAAATATTGGTGATTGGTAGGAACAATCTGAACTCATACTGCGTTACCTCCATGGGAAAGTACTTACATGTCGAAAGAAAGTTTTACGCACAGCCTAATGTGGTGGTAATAGGAAGAAAGAAAAATATATTTGCACTGTCAATTATTGCTCTATATTTCCATGAGTTCTGAGGCCACTTTAAAGAAAATATTACCTCTACTGAACTGTAGATTAATTAGTCAAACTAATGAATAATTAAAAGTCTTCAATTTACCCAAAGCATCCCTTCTCAGTTTATGTACTTTGCTAAGAGGAAAAGAGAAGACCAACTTCTTGTTGTAATTTGAAGTTTTTCAAAGCAAAAGTTTTCAGTTTATGCTTTGTGAAGATGAACTAGATCAGGAATTCATGGTAATGGATTTAGCAACCTGCCGAATAGGCAGCCGTTTACCATCTAGTGCTTTTGTTGTATGAGAGATTCACTAGCTCAACCTCATTTAAGGTGTTTATCTCTTGACTTTCACAGAAGAAAAAAGATATAACGACAATTATTTTTTACTTTTGTTTTTATTTGCCATGTAAAGTGGTTTACTTCACCTTTTTTAATACAGAGCAGAAATCAGCCTGGGATACTTCATCAGTATAGATTATAGGTGTATTTTACAGTGATGGAAGTAGAGTTGCTTACTCTTGTAAATAAATACTTGATATTTACCTATGGTAGGAAGAGCTGATCACATCTGTTCACCTGCATGGGTGTAATAAATTTTGCGTATGCTTATGGGAAAACTGGAAGGAAACGGGTCTGGACCCAACCCAGCGATACTACGAAAGCTCTGCATTACGCAGCTGCTGGTGAGCTCTGAGCACCTTTGTGTCCACGTTGCCTTTACATGCTGCTAGCTCACATGAGCGTAAGAGGCAGTGAGTCAGGGGCCGAGTGCTTCGCGGGTGAGTTGGGCTGCCCATCTGCCCTGAGGGCTGACCCTGGGACGCGTCCCTCTCCCTGACACCAGCGCACTTCCTTTGGTGGTGAAGAAGGGGCTCTAGCAGGGTCGTTTTCTTGTGGTTGTGAGTGAGGCTGCTCTGCCTGGGGAGAAAACAAATGGGCCAGCTAGGTGGAAAATAAGATCAGATTCTGCTCAAATACTGTAACTGCTGAAGAGGAGCCAAAACCATGTCTAGGACTTTGTGGAGCTGTGGAGGCTTTGATGACCTGAACCTTTGCTACTTTGGGTAAAAATTAGCTTCTGAGGGAGGTAGAGTGTAATTAGTAATTTGTGTGATCGAATGATTCTGTCCCTGGATTGCTCTCTGTGGTGCCATCTATTCTGCAAACGAGAAACTGCAGAGCCCGCTGTGTGGCTGGAGCCAACTGCTGCACAAGTTTGTCCTGCAAAGGATAGGGATGGCTGGCACTGACGGGACGACTTAGGTTCTAAGTATTGATCTGGAAGGGTAAATTTTGCTTCTGAAAAGGTGGTAACCACCCTGGGTTTGTTGGTACCTTGGTAAGCGCTGCTTTTTTGGGGGAGGAGGGGGGACGTCAGAGGTTGGAGTGGGCTGCTGAAAAGCTGTGTCTTTCTGCCGCTTCTCTGAAAGCAGCACGTACAGAGTAGTGCTCTGCAGAGCGGAGAGGAGCAGGCTTTGCACACCTGAATTTTATTTGACCACTGCCCATGAAAAATGATTAATAATACTGTCACTGCTCAGTCTTCTATAAGACCATTCAGAGCCGGCTTTCAGACATATTCTAAAAGCCCTTTCCTGGTGCAGGCAGATTTGCAGGAACATAAGACATTCTTGTTCCCTAAAGGTTTTTCTCCACCTGCTTAGGTATAGTCCTCTGATGTTATACAGTTGCTATGGAAATAAATGACATCACAGTCTGGGGAACATGGCTTCATATGAAAAATCAATAAACTAGAGCAAATCAATTGTCAGACAGCTGTTTCCTCCCTGTCTTACTAACATGGAAAAAAGGAGGTGGATGGGTAATGAGAAAGTGATAAATAAGTTTTAATTTTTTTTCCAAAGGAAGCATGTGTTTTGTAAGCCAAATGTCTGTCAGTTGTTTTAGACTTCAGAAGAGCTATCAGTAACCCCCTTAAAGATGTACAGGGAATTCAAGTCAGGGAGTTGGTAATTTCCCACTAGTTGCATCTTATCTTGTGTTCCAGTTATTTCCATTTCATTTTCTGGTTTTGGTACCAGTTCGACAGTAGAATACCTTAAAAGGAGCTGGAAGAGATGTAGTCAACTCAGTCTGCAAAATAATTGGGACTTCTGCAAATACACCATCACCTCCATCTCTCAGCCTGCCTCCGGGTCCCTTCCTCATTATCCTCCCCTCATTAGATGCCTCCGTTGCTGCTTCTGCCATCAGACAGCAGGCAGGGCATGCACGGAGGCCGTCTACGGAAAGCCAGGGGCCACCGCTGCCCTCCCCTTATCCGGGGAATTCAGTATAGCCGCTGCCGAGCCTGGGGTGTGGGAGGTATGTGAAGCTTGGCATCCCCGCTAGAGCCCAGCCCAGTTATCATGGTGATTTTACACATAAGGTATGTCTTCCTAGGAACGAAAGGGCCTTCCCTGTTCCTGGGGTAATTGTGGGTGGATTGCTGGAAACGTCTGAGAGCAGGTAAAATCTGTGCTGCAGTGTAGTCTAGACAGTGTCAGTGCAGCAGTTCTCAGGAAGAACACAACCGAATGAAGGCCCTAAGGTAAAGCACATGTCCTAAATAGCTGTTTCTGGCACAGTTAATAAATTAAGGAAATTAAATTGCAAGTGCTTTAACTACCAGAAGAAAGCCTCTAGAGCAAATGTTAAATCCTGTAGTTAAAATAAAACTCCAAACTGTTTGAAAGTCTAGATAAATTAAAGTCTATTTTGTGTGTCATGTATGAAAACAACTGTTATAATCAGAAGTAAAGCAACTAATATTTTGCAGATGACAACGTTTTTTGTTGTGACAGCACTGGTCCTTACTAGCCAACATGTGGTGGACATTCTTAAAAGGATTAGCAGCAAACTGACTCCTTCACAGGAAGGTTGAGCAGTGAGACCGTGCTGCTTAGTGGGGTTTTTGTTGCTTTCTGAGGAATTAGCAAGCTTTTGTTGTGACTGGAGCGCGTTTGAATCCTTGGATAATTTCTGAATGAATCAGCCACGCAAGGACAACAGTTTAAGAGGTGGAGTATACCCGTGTTGTATGTACCCATCTGTGCAGCAATGGGCTGTTTTCCAATATTTACTTAAACAAAAAAGCAGGCCTGGACTAAAATATACTTAGAGAGGGAGTCCAGCTCTGACGGGGTGTGGCATTACAGCTGAGCTGTCAGTATAGGACTGCTGTAGCTTATGGCTGAATGGAGGAGTTCGGTACTGCCTGCTGTGTGGTTAATCTCTTTGTAAGCGTTAGATTTATCACTTATGAGCTGTACAAATGCAAAGGAAGCCGTAAGAAGAATATTACCCAAGCATGTCCATTGCGGCAGCATGAGCTGGCAGTAGCAATGAGATGTTGTGTATATGTAGTTTTGAACTAAGACATTTGATAAATGGCCAGGTGCAAAACACAATGGCATGAGGGTTTGGCGTAAAATCTGATATTTGTAACTCCAGCTGGTGTGATTGGGCTCACCTTACAGTTTCCCTGTTGCGGTAACTTCCCACCCCATGTCGCAGCACAGCACAGCGAGGACTGCTGTTCACTAGCCCCAAAATGGAACCGGGAAGCCCACTCGAGAGGGCTGAGTTTGTAGTGTTCTCCTATTTTAAGTACTGGGAAGAAAAACAATATTGGGAGAAATTTATTTATGCGAAACATGCACTGAAATGTGATAGAAACATTTTGGTAAGAAAAGGTCTTATGCTTTATCGTCTGATATTCTCTCCTGACTCTCTCTTCTTTAGAGTTGCATACGATAGCAGGAACTTGTTTTTTTTAGTGTCTTTCTGTTTCAACTACTAGTGCTTTAAAACTTCAGTGTGTGAGATCACCAAAATATCAAGAGCAACCTGCGGGGCAAGGCACGTTACTGGCAGAGGTCAAGCCCTGTCTGCTTCACACAAATAGTTCTATTGAAGTCAACAAAACTATTTGTGTGACCAAGGCAAGCAAGATGTGCCTCGCTTGGGAGATAGATAGCTTTTAATAGCAGATGTTCACTTAAGAAGCAACGATCCTGTTGTCTACAAATGTCCTTAGTAATAAAGAAGAAGAGAACAGAAACAGAGGAAAGGTCTTGAGGAGCAGAATAGCTCTCAAGGTTTGTGTTTTTCATGAAATAGCAATTATTTATGAGGGTTTTTTCTGTAGCGTCTAGCTAGTCCGGATGAAGAGCACTAATGCAAATATGGTCAGTGAGTTCAGAGAAACTGCCTAAATAAATAAAATGGGCACAGCTTTGCTTATTAAATACGGATTGTTTTTCAGCTTTTCTCCAACACTTCAGGGAGTTTGAGTGTGCTCCTCCAAATGGGAGGAAGGAAAAGAACAGATAAGGTAAAAAGTGAGAAGTATCAGAAGGCACGGATTTAGCTGAGGATAGCAGTAGATGCAGGCTGCTTGCTATCTTGGAAATGACAGATACAAATATCCCAAAGTTTGTAGGTGAGAGCAAAGTTTTAGAAAGTTTGTGCTGCAAGTCTTCAAATTTAATTGTATACCCCTTGCTATTTTGAAGCACGCAAGAGAGACTGGAAGGTTTTTGGAACAAGAAAGGAGTCTTGTTGCTTACATAATGCAAAAGATGGGTCTGAAATGAGATACATTATTTACTATATTTATTCCTGTGTCTCTGTGAAACTAACAGAAGGGCGTCTGTCGCCCTTTCTAGCTGCCTTTAAATTTTTTTCGGTCCACAAATGACCATTAAAGGCATCAAGCAACAACATCTGTGAGCACACATAGCAGTAGCTAGGGCAGCCGTACCCAGGGGAGGAGGCACAATCAACTTGAAATAGTTGAGCAGGCAGCTCCCACTTAGCTGGGCCAGGTCCCTCGTCCCCCAGCGGAGATCAGTGCCCAGCCCCACGCTAGGTCAGCTCTGCTTGGTGACACTCCAGCCAAGTGCCTTGGAGCCAGCACAAACAGGCCTGGCAAAGGTGCAGCAATTCCAGTGATCACAGTGCAGTGGCTTAATGTCCTCTATCAAGTTACCTGCTAATGCATGCAAATTCCTCTGTAGGATGCGTGTGTGTACACATGCACATACACGTAGAGAGTAAAGCTATCTTGTGCAGAGAACAGCTTTCTGATGATGTTAATTAAACGGCACATTTTGGAAAAATTAGATGCCAGGTCACTGAGTTAAAGTACTGGTGCTGTGTAAAACAGAAAACACGAGTTTCACAATTATTGCTGGAAACATTATAATTTGTTTATATCCTGGTAGTTTCTGGAAGCCTCAGTCAGGATGCAAACTGCATTATGCTAAGTATGTTTACAGAGTACTTCAAAGCAGTCCCGTATTTAAAGAGCATTGGGTTAATCTCTCTTCCATGTCTTTATGTGAGAAGCCACAATTGCCTGTTCATATATGTACAGGGCTATATATATACACTCACAGATTTATGTGCCTACACAAGGAGATAATGTGCTAGTACGGAAGTAGCTGTATCTGTGAGGTAGTATTTATAAAAATTACATATTGAAAACTATTTTGTCTGCTGTATATTTAAGTAAACACAAGATTTGTTATAGGTGATAGGTGACTGATTCCTAGGAGAGAACAGGCTAAATGGCCCTTTCCAGAGAGCTAATTAACATGTAAGGGGAGATGCTTGGTATAATTATAAACAGCGCTACAGAAGCAGCAGAGATGCTCGGGGCTTATTTCTCTTGGGGACTTGAGCCGAAGGGCAGGATGTCTCCCCTTGTGTGGTGGGGCGTGTGGAAAGGGAAGGTGGTCCTGCATGGCAGCAGAGGTGTCCAGGCGGTGTCTGCTCAGGTATTTTGAAATCCTCCGGTGCTGAGAAGTAACACCCAGGCGAGCTCAGGAAGCTGGCCGCATTGCTCTCTGAAACAATGAGGTTGATTTTTAACGAATCTTGGGAAACTGGGGAAATTCCAAAGGCATGTGGGACTCTCAGGCCCTTCTCGTGTTTAAAAAGGGCCCAAAAGCCCTTTTGGAAAATAAAAAAAAAAAGCCCTAGGTAGTAGGTCAGGTTGATTTGATGTTAGCTACAGGACAGTTTGTTTGGGACTCTGTATTAATTTAATACTCTCAAGTATTAAAGACTAAAAATATAATCCCTACTTTGTACGGTTTAACCACTGATAGATTTGACAACTTCTTTTTTGATTTGATAGGTTTATGTGCTTTAATGATAGAACGCCCAGCGATTATATAATACGCTTGGATTTCTCTAAATTGTTTGAACTAGTAATATGTGTCTTTTGCTTATAAGCAAAATACAGAAAATTCACATTGTATGGAATTAACCTGCTAGGTGGATTTAAAACCTGAGATTTTGAAATGAATTTGTTAACATGTCCATGTGAACAATGAGACCCATTCCTGTCTTCCCATTCCTATTGTTGATAGTGCAAGGTTTTGTTGGTAGAGTTTGCATAGGGAAATGCAAGCAAGTAGTGAGGATGCAGTTTACAGAATGATGTAAATCACTTTTGTTTTCATTCAGCCAAAAGTAAGGTAATATAACAAGGAACTAAGAACCCTATTTACATAAATGAGCAAAGACATTCTGTAATTGTTATACATTAATATTCACCAAGCAGGTTTTAGGTCTAGCTTGAGCTATTATAAAAAATCTGCTCCAAGCAATCCAGCAAGTGAAGCCAGAAGTGCAAGCTGAAACGCAGGGAGAGAGATGCCAAGGTAGAAAAGGAATCACATCTGTACCATATGGAAATGCAGTAGTATACAGAACTACACAGGTCAATCCTGATGTGCAAGCATTTCAATTTTATCCACTCCTCAGAACAGCGACTGAATTGGAGTAGATGATCTCCAGAGGTCCCTTCCAACCCCTACTATTCTGTGATTCTGTGAATTGCAAAGACCGCAGCAGCACAGGCAGCAGGGCCCTCACAGTGTGCAGAAGTTAATGGTTGGCAGTGCAGTACTGGGTGACAAAGTCAAGATTGCTTCACCTCCCCACCATAGCTCCAGAGGCATGCTGACCAACAGGTGTGTGTTTTGTGAATAAAATAGCTGTGAGGGACTGCAAAATACTTTGTTCTTTAGCTCGAAGGGCTCAGCTTCTATGAGTTGAGATGCTTCTCTGTGCACAAACTCTGGGGAAGTTGATTAGAAAACGTATCTTTGTTTCAGTGGCCATTTCCAAGGACCTGCTAGCAGTACTCACCTTCTTAAAAGAAGGGCAGCATCCTTTGTGCCAGCTTTAATTAAACACTTCCCCTCTTCCCCCATTTCCTCTTAATTCTCTTGCAAGGGAATTTCACTTTGCTGCCCTAGAGCAAAATGATCACAGGTTTCTTGTTTGGTGGAGTTTTTTTGTTTTTGTAAATCTGTTGTTCTTGCTGACTGGGGACATCTGGGAAGAGTGTATGTCAGCGTGTGCTCCAGAACGGCTACGTGTGCCAGTTAGCAGAGCAGTGGGGAGATGTTGGGCAGGCTCTTCCCATCCCGCCTGCCTGGTTTGGCACCTGTTTGACACCACGGACAGCAATGGGGTTTCAGTCGCAGGAAGCCAGTTTTAACAGAATCCAGAGCACGACATCCATGGGCTGCTGTGGAGGCTGGTACAGCTCAGTGGGTGCCTGGCTGGCAAATTTAATCTTCCATTCTTGGGCTCAGCACTGACATCAAAATTAAGAAGAAAGAGAGAGAGAGATATTGAGAGAGAGAGAGAAGGAAAGTGGTAATTCCACCCTGTCATGACAGCTGTGTTGGGCACCAAAGTACTAAGATGTACAAGCACTCTGACTCTGCACACTCGTTGCAGGAATGAAGATTTAGTCAATATCCTTCTAAGGAATCATTAAACAGAACAAGCCAGACTGTTATGGATGTCTTTTTATTAATTGAGCTGGAACTTTAGATTGGGAGAGAACATAGCCCTCAGGTGCTCGTGGATGCTGATGGCCTCCAGCTGTTAGTAATGGCCACAAGGCATTTGCAAATGTTGCTTTGAGAGATATGAAGTGAGTTGTCAGCTCTCACAGTGTTCTAAAATCTTCCTAAGCAGTGACTCCATCTGTGACCACAGCTGACCACCTCATCTCAGCCTGGTTGGACTAGTCTTAGTGGTACTGGAAGGGCACAGTGTGGGGTGACAGGAACAGTCCCAGGTATGGGATGACTTCTAAACAACTATGGACTTCCAAGGTGAAGGTTCTTCATCCCAGAAAAGAGACTACAGGAAGGAGATGCAGAGCTCTGCAAACTGTGGGCATCATGAACAAAATAGATTGGAAACAACCACTTATTTTTGCTCGTAATAAAGCTAAGGTACGTCAAATGAATCTGTCGGGTGGCATTTTCAGGACCAAAGAGTATACATTTTTTCATACGAGAAGTAATTAAGCTTAACTACATTGCCACATAATTTTGATAGGAATGTCAAAAGCAGAACTGATTCCAAAAAAAGCAAAATAATGATATAAAACTTGATTGGGAGATACTAAACACAAAAATGCAATTGTTGGCCCAGGAAGTCTCTCATTCATAGGTATCTAGAAGTTGTCCAGAGAGCGTGTACCCAGCGTGTCACTGGCCACCACCTAACGCTCTCCTGTAAGTCTCCAGTGTTAACAGCTGGCAAATTATAGCAGGTAGATGGATCTTGTATTTAACCTACTTTGGCCATTGTGTTGTGATCATGCAGAGATTTCTGAGTGCTTGAGAAGCCTGGGTAGGACTATTTTTTCTCCTGGATGTGCATTGTCATTAGAGAAGAACATACTCTGTTTGCTTGTCCGGGCCTACATGGGCACGAAAAATGAAATTTATCCCAAGGCATAAGCATCCTGCCCTCAGGAGAAAGGAAGCATCCTTCTCCATGAGGCCTCCCACTGACTTCAGTGAGATGATTGTCGTGACTAATGACCGAAAAGCAAATTAGGCGTGCATCTGAACAAAACACGTCCTGGTTCTTGCCTTACCAGCTGGATTAGTACATATGTTTTGGTCACTGCAGTTGGCCTGAAAAAAGACCCTAATTCTAGGAGGTGAGAATTTAGATCACTGAAGGAAGAAAACGAAAGCGTGCCACCAGAGAAACTTGGTATGACGGCTCTTTTTTAATACTGACTTTTTTTTCTTGGCTGCATATTTTATTAGAGAGGAATATTTTCTCCCCTGTTGTGGAGCTGTATTAGTTTTTCAACAAAAGGCACAAGGGGCCTGACAACACACAGATAAAATCATACTGAGCTGTGCTTCCTGGAATGTGGCACATCAAACAGGGCTTTGTTGGGTGGTTAAAGAGCCTGTTTCGTTCAGATGCTATTTTGACAGAACCCATTGTTTTCAAAGATCCTGGGAATTATGCCCATAAAATGCATTCAGTGGTTACATTTATGAGGCTCAATTCAGCACTGGTACAAGTGTCGTCTGGGGACCTTTAAAGGCCAGACATGAAAGCAGCACCATAATCCTCACGTTGAATCTCATCTGTTGTACCGGGCTGCCGCACCATGTCTACTACTGTGCAAAGAGGGCGTGGGAGGTGGGCAGGGGTCCAAGAAGCCCCCTTTGCCTTGTGCTGCCGCAGGGATGGAGCTTGTGCTCTGTTTGGCATGTTGGCCTAGGGCTTAGGGATGGTGGGGTGTGCTGGACACCCATCCGGAGGAGAGACTGCAATGATGGGGAAAGATGAAGGCTGGGTGCCCCTGAACAGGGCAGACTGAAGAGCAAGGTGCCAACCAAGATTGCCGCCCCCTGTTTTGGCTAGTGCTCTTGGCATGGTGCCCAGAACCTGCGGCTAGACGCAGTGGGTCTTTCCAAATGCGACCAGGCTGGCAGGGCTCGGCGCTGCAGCCTCTAGGGCTTCTCCTGAGCTGGCTGTGTGTCTGTCGGGTGGACAGTGGTAGACCCGACCAGCAGGGCCAGTTCCTGGGCAGGAGAGAGAAGGAAAGAGATTGGTCTGACATTTAATTAAGAGTAGGCTCTCCCTTCATGGATTGTATTTTCCACAGAAATCTCTGTTGTCCTCGCTGCCATCTACCTAGCCTGTGGTGGGGTGCGGTTGAGGGTACCAAGTTAATATTTCTATATAACAATATTTATAATTATCTAAACCACCTATAGTTGTACAGCACAACATAATGCATAGCATTACAAGTGTTCTGTGTAACACTATAGGTCCTTCCTCCTGCACTTTGCCTACCTCTGCTGAAATAAGGGCCACAGCTCAGAGTGCTATGAAGAATGTATTTTACTTAATTCCTAAAAAATGGCAATAACAATTTTTGACAGCTTTAGGGAGGTACTGCCATATAATCTGTTGATAAATACTGGCAATATGTTTTGTGAGTATTAATATGTAGGAAGATAAGTAAAATACAGATGAACAATGTCTGAAACTTCTAAAGAAGTTCTCTTGGCTCTGTGGGGTCGAGTGTCCCCTGGTACTCCTTTATGGACTTCAGGGATGTTGCTGGCTCTTACATACAAGTTTGCACCATCAATAACAATATGTATTTTAGCACTGCCAAAGTTTAAAATATATATAATATATATTTTAAACTGCCAAAGATGAGGTTTCACCTGGATCAGTTTCCTCCTTTACTACGCAGCTATAGGGTTGCATTGCTGACAGAAGAGAGTGTGTGGCAATGTTTGCTTTGAGGCTGGGGAGACATGAGCATGCGAACGGCCCGTGCAGGAGGAGTTTGAGCTTGGATCCAGTTTAAGCCACCCACGGAACTGCACCCTCTGCCCCTATGCTGTGCCCATGCCTGTAGGGCAGCACCAGCTGTTCAGAGCCTGGGGAGGGAATAAAGCCATTCCCTTCTTGCTTCCAACATTTCAGAGCCTCTGAAGTGTAGGGAAGCTCTGAACTGAAGAGCATCACAGGCCTGTGAAACTAATTGATTCTCTCCTGGGTTATAAGTGAAATACTGGCACTATATGCTGATAGATTTCTTACAAGATTTTTGTTGTATGAGTGTGGTTACACCAGATGAAGATGTACAAACCCTTGCTGTATTGAATTTGCTGTATTGCAGCTGTTGGTTGCATGTATGATTATTTTCTTTTTACTTTTGAAATTTTTTGACTGGCAAAACTGTCAAAAAAGAAAAAAATTAGCTAGAATGGAGCTAGAAAGAAAAAAAAAAGTTGTCTTGTTCCTGGCATAGCTGTCTTCATTACCCGAACTGATACAAGCTACGCCACTTTTCTGCAGCTGTATGCTGTATCTCCAGACAGCACTACTGTAATGGTGGCTCTACCCAGAGGTGTTTCCCTAGTGCACACGAAATGGAAGTTTTCCTTATCTCTTTGTGTTTGTGCAGTCTGCCCACATGATTTGACTAAATTTCATGTCTCCCTCCTTACGTTTCTTTGCCTTTCTTAGGACTGCTTTTTTTTTTTCCCTTTCTAAGAAAATGATGTACTATAAAACCTCAGGGTCTCAAATCTGAACAAATCTATACAGCCAGTTCTGTTAGCAATGGTGAGAATTGAAGTTTATGGTGTGGCAGAGTGAGTGCTCTTTGGGCTCTGACACCTGGAGCGTGTGTGTCAGGGCATATTTTTCTTAGCAGATGTATGCCATGAAAGGCTGCGGCCTCGAGACTTTCGTGAACACTGAGGGTTTAGTATCTGTGCTGCAGCAAAAAGAGGATGAGACCTCTCTGGACGCTACGCTCTGGAGCACAAGGTAGGCTTGTCGTATGGTACAGCGAGCCAGGTTCTGTGCTCAGAAGCACGCAGTTGAGAAGGAAACAAGTTGGTTGGGATTTGAAGATGAGCATGGGATATACACATGGTGTTTGGCAAAGTGCACCCTGTGCTCTGCAGTGTGACCCGCAGTTCTGGCTGGCTGTTCGGAGTCACGGCAGGAAGGGATCTCCTGGAAAGAGGGTGAGTGGTACTTCGTGAAAATCAGGCCCCTCCAGGGTGTGGCAGGGAGCGTATCTTCAAATAAAAGGCCCAAACTTGCCCATCACTTTTGAAGTTGAGGAACTTAATCAGTTTATATTAATTTGGCCCCACTTCTTAAAATGTGTAAGCATGTGCATAAATACATTGTTATGAGAAGCCTTAAAGCTAAAACTAGGCACAATGTTTTGTAGTGCTAATTGGTGAATGGTAGCCTGGAAGGGCTGTGTCTTGTCACCAGGGCACATTCTGGTTTTACAGTAGAGTCTCCTTCCTTTTCTGCTGCTTGCCTTTCTTCAGATGGTGGGGGAAAAATACTTCCTTCTCCCATCCGACGCCACAGTCTGATAGATTTGAGGCAGAACTCGAGGTATGCTTCCTTTGGGCGTGAATTAGGTCTCTGAGGCCTGGAGCTTGCAGAGGAGCCTGGAGGTGCTAAGCACTGTTACAGCACTTGGCCTGTCGTGACGTGAACACAAGCAGATATACTGAAGTTCTTCTAACTGGTTCCTCATGGCACTGCTGTTAGCACCACCACACTAAATGACCTCTCTTATACAGAAATCCTGTATAATGATGAGCCCGAAATACTTTGAAACTGCAGTCTCTTCACTACCAGTGGCCCAACGCAGTGCTTCTGTCTTATCTGTGTGTCTTGAGCTGGGCAGTAAAAGGCCATACAGTAAGATGGAATCTTTTAAACTATAGCAAGTAGGTATTAGGGAGAACGAGTGATGAAGCCTATAGAAATCCTGAATGAAAACAGTGACAGAGTATGTTTACCACTGAAGCTGTACTGGGCCAAACAGATTAAAAGTCAGGTTAGTAACTTGCTTTCCAGAGGACCTTACTTGCAGAATTCTTCCTTTTCCAGGGTTTTTGTTTCAGTGCCGTACTCAGATTTAGTGTTGCTTCACATTAAGTGTGTAATTTTAGATCTTCTCAGCTGTTTGTTGTGTCCTTTTGGCTAATAGAAACAAAATGAATCATCTTTATCTATTTTAGCAATGCTTTCTCTATCTTAGCTAATGAGATTTCAGGGTAGATAATTCTTGAATTAGTAGCAGTGTTTACAAACCACAGACCTGGGTTAGATACCTGAAAAGATAATGAGAGGAAAAGGAAAAAAACAACATTCTGGAAGACAGGTTAAACAGCTCAGTGTATTTTGCAACACATGCATAAAATGGTCTGGAAAAATGTTGGTGCTGCACAGCAAAGCATCCTATGGGTAAGGAGGGCATGTGTAACTAGAATTCGCCACCTCTGCAGTTATGCATTGTGGTACTATCGTTTATTACATAAACTGTTTTTTCAGTCGGAATCTCATTTTTTCTTTTTCCTGCATAATAGTTTTATGTTGATACCTGTTGCTTTAATACTTTACTGTCTGCAGTGGTGCTAATGATGGTACGAGCCGTAATCTGGTGACTTTGGGTAAACAAATTCATTTCTCTCTAGCTCAGTTGATTTATCTGTAAGAGAAGTTAATCGTGTTTCTCAGTGATCTGATGTAGTTTACTTGAAAGACGTCTCTCAGAGGGATGGCCTCAGAGCTTACTGTCACCTGTGAGTGGAATGTGGCCATCTGGAGTGGCGTGAGACACCAGGCTGTGCACAAAACCTCCGAGGTTTGTTGGGGAGAAGTGAGAGGTGGACAACAGTCTGATTTGCTTTGCTGGAGGAACTTAAATTGCATAAGGAGATGGTGACGCCTTGTGCCTGCATACAAGAGACTTTTAAAATTAAAAGTAGAATCTATTAGCATAGGGATGCCAGGAGAAAACAAAGTTATTTTTAAAGCTTCCTTTCATTCAGAAACTATTTTTGAAATGTTAATGGTGGTATATTTGCCTTGTGCTGCTGTATCATAAGCAAAATTTGTGAATGTTTAAATGCTGTCCTATTTTGACACTTGGCAACTTCAGCTCAAATTCTGCTGACATGTTTTTACAGCTTGTTTCTACATGCATTGAAGCTCCAGCCTGGATAAATACTTAGCATCATGAATGCACAGACGTTTAGTATATGAAGTATCTCTTTAGAGCCCAACAGAACGGTTCAGTTGTCACTGATGCAAGATGTCCGTAGCCTGCAGCTGGGAGTTTTAGCAGAGGACCATTGGACCAGTGGTGTTTGTTCTGAGAGCAATTAAAAGACCTGATGTTAGATTTTAGCCTGAAAGAAGACTTATAAAGACGTAGTGATTATTTTAAGAGTTTTTTGTGCTTTGCTGATTCTGAGCTGAGTACAGAAACCACTCTGAACTAGAACAACCTAAGTCCCTGTGAACTTCCACATGCTTTGCAGCGGGCTGTTCTGCCAGGGCTTCTGCACCAGGGGATAGGAAGTCATCCTCAAAAGGGAATTTTTGTTGCCTGTTTTAGTGTCTTTATTGGAGAATCTTTCCTTGGCAAAACCAGGAAGTTTTCGGTCTCTATGGAGCTGAGCAAACAGGAGATTTTCTCTCCCTTTGCTCTGGAAGTTAGAGGCTGTTTCACTAACTTTGAGAAGAGCAAGCAGCGCACTGAATCATGACATGCTGAGTGCACAAGTACTTTACTGAGTTAAGGCTTAAACAGCCCTGACTTGGAAGCCAAAGTATATTGACTGTCTTATCTATAGTTGCTGCAGTCTACTGATTTTGAATTTGCATAGCTGAGGCTTCCATTTGAATGGCAAGAAAATTGCGAGAGCTTTCAGCATCCTATCAACCTCTGAACACCAGCACAGAAATATGTCTTTTCTTTTGAACTGCCCTATGCTAAGTCCATGGTAATTTTTAGGACATTACCACCAGCATTTAAGCCTTTCTCACCAGGAAAATGTACGGATGATGTGTCATAAGGCACTTCATGTTCTCCCAGCTCTCAGGGCCTTCTCCTCCACCAGGGAGCTAAAGTCCTAGGAAAAGGATAAGCAGAAGTGTAGCTAAAAATGATGATAAATTGATGGTAATGGTAATTCAATCTCTAGTTCAATTACATTTTGCAGATCAGAGTTACCCTAAGGAAGAATCTAGCCTAACCTATCTAATATGAACAAGAAGCTTTTCCTGTCAGTAACCATTTTTGCCATGCGTATCCGTCATGAATGGTGCTGGCACTTCCAGTGAACAGAGATACATCTGGGCTGCAGTTTCACCTTTACCTGCAACTTGGGTATCTACCATCTTTGGCTATTGTTTGGCTCTGCCAGTTAATTCAATAACAGTAACACAGAAAAACTTGCGTATGGAGCTGAGGAATGGCATGGTGATGGGGAACCCAGCTGGCTTTTGAAGAACCATCTCTGCATGGCTCAGCTGATGATAGTGCTGTATTTGCGGGGTCTTTTATGGTATAAACCAGTTGGGTTGTTTTCATACCCTTTAAGGAGCAGCTGCTGAATGCATCCTGTATCTGCCCCAGGGATCTGGGCTACAAGGTGTTTGTATTCCATCCACGGGTCTTTCCAGCTCCCCTCTCACTGTCGTGGCAGCTTCAAACTCTGTGAAATGTTTTCCTGTGAAGTGCTTTTGCACATGAGCTATTGCTTGGCACTTTTTGAGGAAATGAAAAACTCAAGCAGCTGAGGGGAATGGTCCGAGCATTCATGAGTTGAGATTGAAAAGGGCCCACAGGAGATTTTGTTTGTTAAGCTGCAGTCACTTCCATGGAAACCTGGGAGAGCCAGGCCATGTAGGCCGATGGACGTGGGAAAGGCAGAGGAGTATCGAGTGGGGTGGATAGAGGAACAAAGAGAATTAAGTGCTTGCTGGTGAGTATTTCCTAATGTGAGTAAGATCGAAGGAAAAGGGTGGTGCAGACGATGTGATGGGGAAGCAAGGGAAGATACAAAAACCTCTCGAGCCTCTGTTGAGATGATAGTGCTCTGTGGAAAACCAAAGGTTTCTTATTGTCTTACTTAGTTTAAATATGTAATTGTTCAAAATTCACACCGCCGCTGGAAGGTGAGTCATAAGATAATTGCAGTTGATCCCCAGGATAGCTAACATTTTAATATAAGCAAAGGATCCTGCCATCCTTTAAAAATACTGCTTTCCAATACACTGAAATGTATAACTTGTATGGTCTGGCCAGCTTTCCAGCTGTAATAAGGGGTACGTACTTCCCATATAAACACGTGGGGACTGTCTAAGGGCAGCTGTCCTTTGGCATTGCATCTCCCCAGGTAGGCCCCCTGCTGTGAACAGAGGCAGCATTGTTTCCCCAAGGGGCAAGGGCAGGGAGCAGCAAAAAAAAAGGAGCAAAAATTTCTCTAGTGTCTGCTTGTTCTGAAAAGCTTTGCCCACCCGCATGCTAAAATAAAAATAGCTCCCTCTTCTACTGAGCATGGTAGCGTCTGCCTGCCGCAGACAGACAGTGCCAGTGTCCGAATTATTGTGGGCGCTCATTTGTNTGTTCTGAAAAGCTTTGCCCACCCGCATGCTAAAATAAAAATAGCTCCCTCTTCTACTGAGCATGGTAGCGTCTGCCTGCCGCAGACAGACAGTGCCAGTGTCCGAATTATTGTGAGCGCTCATTTGTTGGACTGGAAGAATAATTAAAAATGTTCTTAACGTACATAATGTAAATATGGAGGAACATTTGTGGATGATCAGGAGAGCACAGGACTGCTAGGGTGACAGTTTGAAAAATGGGGCTTTGTATGGAGATTCTGGAGCCAAGCTCTGTTTATAATAAACTGCAAAGGAAAAAGCTCAGGAAAGGATGAATGTGGAGCATTTAGCATCAGGATGCTTTGTCAGTGATTAATGGAACTTGGCTACTTTTGCTGCTTGGCAGTTTTACCTCTGCGCAGTGCCTGTTACCTTGTAGACCATCTATAATCGCACTGTCTGTAGCTGTTTAGACCCCAGCACAACCCAGCACAGAGCAAACAATTCTGGTGTCCCACCGGTTGGTCAACTTTTTAATCAAGTATATATTCCTGTGACAAAGAAGCAGACATTTTGAGGTTTTTTTAATGACTTAAAAAGATGTCCTTTTGGAGGTACAACATCCTTTTGGACTGTTATTAATCACTGTCGTTATCTTGGATGAAATGAGTTTTGGAGTTCAACTTCACCCCCCTGAAGGACGACATTTATTTATTGTCATCCTGAAGCTTGCCTCCGTTTTCAGCCTGGTGTCGGTTCTGGTGTAAATAAGGGGAACTGCAATGGCTTCATTCAAGTTGGGCAAACCTCCAGGGAAGCGTTTTGAAGAAGCCTGCAGTGGGACACGTGAGCCACTGGGCTGCATGTCGTGGCTGTGGCTGGAGGAGCATGCTGGCTGCGCGGTGAGGACGTGCCTGGGTGCAGGCAGAAAGTGCCAAGAAAACTTGCGGGGGCCTGAAAGCTTGGCTAGGCTGTCGGGAGAGCGCAGGCTTGCTGTGCCACCAGACCTGCCTACCCTTGCTTCTGCAAGGGGAGGAGCGGTGCTGGCTGCGAGCTGGGGAGGCTTGGGATGGAGCAGCAGGGAGCCTGACGGGAGCAGCTGTCAGCAGGAACCGCGGTGACGTCATCTGCCAGAAATTGATTTTCTTAGGGAATAGGGATTCCCCAGTAATGACGACGGGGTGGTCCCACGCTTCCACATCCCCACCCAGTCACAGGGGCTTTCCTGAATTTCCTTGTTTTCATTTAGTCCTTGCCAGTCATGACTGTTAAGTACAGATGAAGCCTGGGTTTTGTCATTATTTCTTGACAAACTGTTCCAGGTCATAAAAAAAAAATCACTCTCTTCTCAGGATTTCTGGCCTTGATTACCAGAAGCAGGATGTGGAGGACCAGTCGGATTTTTCACTCCTGCCTGAAACAAAAGCAGTGTTTTTGAAGGTGTGCATCTGTGGAAATGGCTGTATTTATGCTAGGAGAGAACATTTTTCCTCCTTGCCTGCTCCCTCCAGCAAAGCTCTCTGCAGGTCTGCCAGCCTTTTGCAGAAGAGGAGAGCAGGTGCTGGCAGGCTGCCAGCCGGGCTCCCCGTGCCACCTCCGAAGGTTGCAGGGGTGCTCCTACCACCCTGGANCTGTGGAAATGGCTGTATTTATGCTAGGAGAGAACATTTTTCCTCCTTGCCTGCTCCCTCCAGCAAAGCTCTCTGCAGGTCTGCCAGCCTTTTGCAGAAGAGGAGAGCAGGCGCTGGCAGGCTGCCAGCCGGGCTCCCCGTGCCGCCTCCGAAGGTCGCAGGGGTGCTCCTACCACCCTGGGGGAGCAGGAGGAGGGTGGCTGGGAACCAGATTGGTCACTGCTTGCTGTTCCTGGTATGTGCCGGAGTAAGTCTCTGCGAGTTTGGGTCTGCATGGTTTCTGTGGCTTTTAAAACTATGCAATTCCTCCGGACTACAGAAAATGTGCATAATGAGGAAAACCAGAGGAGAAAAAATAACTGCCCACCATGCTGCCTTGCAAGATGGTTCATCAGTCATGCTCATCTTAAGAGAGCAGCTGGAACTGGAGAGGACAAGTACCCACATCTGCCAGCATATCTCAACCCCAGCTGGGTGAGCAAAACAATCAGCATTGCATCGTCCTTGCCATACACCAGGGTTTTGTCCAGATGCTGGAGGTGGACAGCTGGTATCTCGGGTGTTGCAGTCCTTTAGGGAAGGTTTGTGCCTTTCATGTGCATCCTGTGTCTGTCTTATTTGCCTGGGAGCTAGGTTTTGCATTCTCCTTATTCGACATGTATAATGACAGGGTTTAAACAGCGTATCAGATAATTAGCTCTGAATGCATAAATTAACTCCACTGCTATGAGAATGGGAAAATGCCTTGCCCTTGCTTAATTTTATAGGTGAAAGGCAACGTATTAAAATCAGTGTGGTGAAATAAATGTCTTTCTTTGTCTCAGTTCAGGTTCATTCGAACGTTCCTCAGAGCTCGCTCTGCTGTCACCTGCCAGTTTGTACCATAGTGGTTATATTGACTTTCGCTACAAAAGTTCCTGTACAAAAGGAATAGCAGATCAAAGGTCATGGTTAGGGCTCGGTGGTTCCAGCTACTCCCTGTAGTGATCTCAATGGCAATAACGGCAACAGATATATCAGAATGCATAAATTACAAAGAACCATCATGCAATATTGGTTTGTCTAAGAGTGGGCGCTGGCATAGTGTCAAGTGTATGCGGTGAGCGTCTGTGCCTGGGGCACTGGTGTGGTGGAGCCCAAACGTGAAGCTACAGGCTCTACTGACACACTAAGGGGCAGCTTGGTGATAATTCCCTCCCATTGCCCTGGTGACTGAATAGTTTCCTGTATCATCATTTGTTTCGGGATGAAAGTGTTACTGTTTGTTCAGTGATGCAAGGCGGTGAGAAAATACTCCTGTGTTTTTTTTCTAAGCTGATTAAAAACGTGTGGGAGAGGCCATTCCCTTCCGGTTTTGGCAGTTCCAGAAATAACCGTGGTTGAAATCTGCATGACTTTCCTGTTGCCTCTTTGAGGTTTCATTGGCTTAAACAGTCGAGAGCAATAAAAATGGTGCCAGGGTGTAAGCCTGACTGAATGTGAATGGATGCGCTTTCCAACCACGGCGGCACACGTCTCCTTTCTGAAGAGACATGCAGCTATTATACAACGTAGTGCTTCGCTGGTGTGTTTTCAGTCCAGGTTGCTTTATTTTTGCTCCTAAGGCTCTGGACACAATAGATCCTCTTGACTGCTTTACCAGCTTAGAGGCAGCAGAGCTTAATTTGCTTCCATTTGAGTCAAAAGCTGTCCTCACCTCAATGTGAAGAGGATCCTGTTCTGTACAGCTTTGTACTTCAGTGGGATAAATACAACATTTAGGCACTTGCAGACCGTACAAATCCTATCACTTTTCTTTGTGAATGAACAACATGCCGGCTCTTTGATTCAGGGCCAGAGTAGCTGAAATAGCGTGTATTGTATTTGCAAATGAGCTCTGCTGTCTTCATCAGCAATGACAAGTTACCATTTACTGCTTTAGATGGCAATTTTCTCATTAGGTGTTTTAATGAACACAGAAAGGTTTAGATTTATTGTTATTTCCAGCATTCTTGTGGTAAACGCAGCTCGTAGATGTACAGAACCATGGCTTCTAAAGCAGGTTTTGCTTCTGAATGTAGGCTGCATTAATGAGTGTAGGAATTACAATACCAGACTCATCAATTGAACTAAAATACCATATTGACCAAACAGAAAGGGTCTTTATTTCTAAAGCTTCTTTAAAAAAAAAAAAAAGGTTATGTAGTTAAGAGATGTCATGGGGATTTGTGATTAACAGAGTGATTACAATATCAGAACAGACTTGGCTCCGCTGCCATGCTGAAAAAATGCTATTGCTTCACCACGTTTGTGGGAGAGACCTTTCGGGGATGTGCTTTGGTCATAGGTGAGACTCCTTCCTATTGTTGTTTTCACAAATTAAGCTCCTTTCCATTTAAGTTAATTTTAATGAAGGTTTTCCCTGTCTCCCATATTTATTTTTATAAAATCTTCCTTCCTTTCCATATTCAGACTTTCCCTATCTTCCACATTGGAGTTGCAACCAAAGGAGAAAATTTTGTGGGGCAAATTAATGGAAATACCATAAATCTTGAATTTTTCTGAAGAATAAACTGCTGTCTTCCAACCCCTTGGCGTTTTTCATGCCTCTGAGCCAGAGGCAGGTGTCCGGCTTCAGGTACGTGACAGCCCAAGAAGGAGCGATGGGAGGGACCTCCACAGCATTGTCCCTTCACCTGCGGTTTATTTTTTGGTAACAGGGAAATTCTTGTGTATTGTAACCCAATTAGCGGTTGGTTGTCCTTTTCCCTGGCTCACTCTCCTTTCACTGCAGCCCTTCAGTGGCCGGCTTGCTTTGTCCTCTAGCGTTGCTGCAGTTCTCATTCCACTCTTCCAGTTCTGCCTTCTCTCACAGCTGCTCCTTCACCTCCCTCCCACCGCTCCAGGACCTGGGTGCTGCTGGGGTGGATGTGGGAGGGTGGAGGTGTAGGGTTAGATACACGATACACTTACCTGCTGTAGCAGGGAAAGGGATTTAATGACCCAAGGGAACCTGTTGAGGCCCCATGTTCTCAACTTCACCCAAAGTATGGGGAGAAACGCTCAAGAAAGTGCCCTGAAGAGGAGTTTCTTAGACCCGTATGCAGTATCTGTTAATCTGTTTTTTCAGAAAAGCCTAAACTACATTCTGTTGACCAGAAAGTAACTGGTGTTTTGTACGGGTTACTCCTAGTATGGTCTCCATTTGTGGTCTAACATTACCGTACTGTCATCTGTGCTGCACCACATGATGGGACTAGTGATGTTTGTTTAATTATTTTGGTTCTGCCAACTGGAACACGTGCTCTTTCCTAATCTTTGTTTAAAAACCTCAGTGCCTATTGCAACTCACTCTTAATCAGCCAGCTTCATTCAGTTACTCTTAATCCAACTCAAATGCTTTTGAACACTGCGATTTCACTTAATTTCTGCAGGAGATGAACAGATTGCCCTTACTGCTTGCCAGCTGCGTAAACAGAAAAGATAGATCACATTGACCCTCTGTGCTCCACTGAGAGCTTCCTTTGCCTTTCAGTACAGCATCAAGCTCGTGCCATTTGTAAAGGTATATGCAATTTCACTGTGTCCTACCTCTGCGGTACCTCTTCTGCTCACCTACCTCCTCAGTGCTGCTGTCTCTCTGCAGTGTTGTCATCCACCGGAGCAAGAGCTGTCTCTGTGCCTCTTCTGCCATGAGGCAGAGGATCTCTGTGTCACAGAGAACTTGACTGCAAACCACGTTGTCTGTGCTGCAGTGCTTAACCCTTATGTGCCAACTATGCTGCTGCACCAGGAGCAGCAGTGAGAGCAGAGAGGTGCAGCCCCTCACTCTTTGCGTGCCTCTGGCCACTCTGTCCCTGGGTGATGCCTGCCCGGCCGCATGGGCTTGAGCGGCCTTTGTCCTTGTGTGTTCTTCACTGCTGAGATCAAGGTCAGCAGTAGTTTGGCCAAAATGAGGTTTGGAACCTGACTGCTGAACCAGCACCGTTCCTCTGTCTGGGCAAGTCTTGGTCTCAGTGTAGAGCCGCTGATGTCAGGGTGTTGCAGGTCCTGTACTTAAGTCCTTAAGGGCCAGTCTTCGCTTTCTGTCACCCCTCCTGCCTTTGCTGTGGTTGCAGAGGGTGGCTGGAGCAGAACCGAGCTCTATAGATTCAGATAATTGCTATGTTTCCAGCCTATTCACCTTGTTGACATAGTGAAGTCATTTTTCTTTCGGCCAGAAGAAAGAATTTGGTACCTGTCAACTGCAGAATTGCTTACTGGTAGCTATTTAATGGCACATTTTTCTTTACTAAGTGGTGCTATGGAGTTGCATCGCTATAAAAAGTGATCACATTTTAAATCATTCCCCTCTGTTGACATGGGCTTTTGTTTCCTCCCATCAGCAGCTCGAGCAGAGGCTGCATGCTCAGTCTTCGTGGCTGGTTAGGACTACAAATTTCAATTATCTTCATGCTATTCAACTAAGTACTGCTTTGCAGGTTGCTCTTGGGAGAGTGATGCCAAGAGAAGCCTCCTTAACATGAACCGGTGAGGTGCCGTGTTGGTTTGTAGGCAGATGCATGGCTTTAGTGGGTTATTAAAAGTAGTTTAAAAGGCTTCCACTGAGGGACGGAGAGGGGAAACATGAGAGAAACATCCTGAGGGTGCAGAGGTTCCTGGGGCATGACACCTTTTTGGTGGTGTGCCGGGGGCAAAGGAAATCGGCAACATTACTCCCCCTCTTTTTGCCTTATGTAGGACTCCTTTAGCCAAAAGTGTTAAAACTCCTACAAATAAAGCCTCCGTGAGGCCCTAATAGGTGAGGGTTTGCGTGAATGGCTGTGCAGAGGAGCAGAGATGTTACACGGTGAACTTAAACCAAGCAATAAGCTGGGAGAACAGGGAGTATGGAGCAAGAGGTATTAGCCTGGCGTGTCCCCATGCACCAAACTGCATCCATCTCTGCAGCCAGGTTTATTTCAGGGGGTCTTGCTGCTGCTGACTGTGAATGCAAAGCACAGTAGTCATTCATTTTCAGAGGATTTATAGGGTAAGTTCAATTTTCAGGGTCACTCAGCATACCTGAACCAGGGCATTTCTTGGCTGTTTTTGTTCAGGTGTTCTTCTAGAGCCTCAGAATGCTTTTAAGTTCGCTAGATTTTTGCCCTATTTGAAGATGTCTGTGCTCCGCTTTCAACCTGACAGAGGGAAAACAGTTTTCACGGCTTGTGCTGTGTTACAGTCGGTTTTGCTATCAGAGAGGCTCGGGGGTTGCTGTGCTGTGAGGGATGACTCCCACTATTCCAAAATGATGACAGGGAAAATTTAGGAATGCTGAAAGAAGCAAAGAAATATTGGCAGTCCTTCCTCCTGCAAAAATTAGAAACCAGTCCACTGGCATTTCAGAAATGTCAGTTTCGTGTTAAAACTAGAATATTTTTTTTTCTTTTGCATATGTTGAAAATCAGATACTTAATCTAAAATGAAATTTGGAAGAAATTTTTTACTTGAGCATCAATCTCTGCTCACCCTGCTACCTCAGAAAAGGCTTATAAATTAGAAGAAATGTTTTATGCCAGAGTGTAATCATTTCATGCTCTGGGACACATTGGCCATGAGATGGACAAATTTTTAATCATTCTATAGTCTTAGGTATGTGAGCAGAGCCTGAAGTCAAATCTAAGCTTAGCTGAAACAATTTTTAAAGACAAATTCTGAAGTGTTGTGCAACTTTGGTAAACCACTTAAAAAGGGGTTTCAGAACATGAAAACGTGAAAATTTGGCTCTGTGAATAAGTGACCTGATTTCTTAAGGCTCTGAGTATTTGGAGCTCCCGCTGTAGACTGTGGTTTTAATATGCACATAAACATGGACTAAGATGCATGGCTTTGGCTTTACAAACGTGGAAATGTCCACCTTAACTCTTTTTCCGCATTTGTGTAAAACCAAACCAAACCTCAACTAATACTAATTTTTGTGGTTGGGTTTTTTTTTCCCCTCCCCAAAGCTGCAGTATTCTATGTAACGAACTACCTAGTTTATCCACATGTAAGTTCTCCAGAAATGGAGTTAGGCAAGTATTTGTGGTCGACGCTGTGGTGTTCCTTGTTAACTGAAACATGGTTTTTGTTCCTTTGTATTTCTACGTGGATCGGGTCAAGAGATTAGTTTCCTGTCTGAAGTTCACGTGAATGAGCATGGGAGAACAGGCCTTTTCTAGTCTTCCTTTTTTCCTGTGTGTGGGTTAATCCGTTTTAGAAGCCCAATAACAGACCGTTTTCCTCCTCATCTGCTCAAGATACGAGTTGCAGCTGTCTGGGAGGTCACATCCGTCCCAGCCCTGGCAGGGAGCCTGGTGCTGCCGGCAGCCTATCTGAGAGCGTGGCTGGCTGGATGCCAGTTAGACGTGCCGAGAGCTGCACTTACCTTGTGTTTATTCTGTGCGCTGCCACATCCACATTTGCCTGCATCTAAGCCCTCTGTGGTGGCTGGTGCTTATGACCATTTGCTTATCTTTCATAGCAAACACTTGGCTCATTTTACCCCAACTTTTCTTCTGCATCTGTTAACCTCCTGGGAAGTTCCTACAGATCAAAACCAGAAAAAAAAGACCATGCAAAATGAGCGGCATTTAGCTAATCAACACCTCCGTGCAAGATTTTACGCCAAGCACATTTCCCTGAAAATAGTCTTATTTGCAAGCAATGAAATTCTTGGAAAGAAATACTAATGAACCAGGGGGAGCTCTGTGTGTGCGCATGCTTTGGAAAAGTGAGGACAGTCTTTCTAAATCTTCCTTTCCCTGGAAATTAAAAACATTTTAATGCCTCACAACTTGAGCTAAAGCAGAATTTAAGTAGGTGAATGTGTCTCAGAGTCAGCAATGGTGAGAAGGAATAAAAGAGCAAGAGAGATGAATCTGTGAAGTGTAGTTCTGAGCAACTGGTGACATGAGGAATGGATGCCAACTCTGTTAGCATAAAGAAAAGCTTTTCGCTCTCTCCTGCAGACGCATCCTGGAGGGTGCTTGCGGAGAACAGGAGAAACCTGCAGCATGAATAGCACATAGGGAGACTGTTTTGGCATAGAGAAAACACTAGGTTCTTGTTGTTTCCTGTAAAAATAAAAATTGAGGGGAAAATATGCCATGGGGGTAGGGAGGAAAAAGCCCAAACTACATTGAACTAAAGTGTTCCCATGGAAAAAAAAAATTGTTTTCAATTTCTTAAGGTTTGGCTTCAATAATACTTTAGTACTTCATAATCACCTATCTTTGAGAAAAAGGCTAGCAGAGCAAGTTCGTTTTAATCGCTGAGCATCTGGAAAATGATCCTATGAATAGATAATTTAAGGGTAGCACAATGATCTTGCAGTGTAGATACTGGCTAGGTATTGGATTAGGTAAAATAATTCTAAAAGCTTACACTACTTGGAAGGAGAAAGCCCTGATTCATTTGGTATCTTTGTTGCCCACCATATGGGTGTGGAGTAGCAGGGCACAAATGTGGTAGAAGATTCAGACATTGGAGTGACCTTTGCCTTCATCCTGCCGCGGCAGCATCACAAGAAGAAGAGGAGCAGCAGCCACCTGACCGGCTGGAAGCCCCTGAGGCCAGGACACGGCGCTTCTGGGATGAGAAGGTGAGAGAAGGGGCCTCCTTCCAGGCAGCTGGAGGAGCAACGTGAGCGAGCTGAGCTCTGAAGAAGACTGCGGTTTCTTCTCTTTCTGGCTCCTAAGCAGGTTTCTTTGACTTGAGGGCTGAAGATCCGCATAGGAGAGGAAAATGTGATCCTAAGCAGAAATCCCTCAAATCTTTATTTTCCGTGAGATATTGAATAAAGGTCAGAGGTTCTGGGAAGAAATGTCCAGCGTTTTGACCAGTGACTGAAGTACAATTTATTTGTGGGCTTTTGTTTAATTTCCTGTTTTTGAGATCACTAAGGGATTTGCAGTTAGGAGATGCATATTCCAGCTCACTTTGTGACTTTAGACCCTTGGTGCTGGAGGTAGGCTCTGTTTACAGAACTGCAGTCAACCTTTCTGAATAAACTAAAAGCACTGGAAATGTATTTCTAGCTTGCAGAGTTCAGGATGACCCATCTATAGCATGCAGTCACTTGCATAGCCTAATGGTTGTAGTAATAGCTGTTGGTTTTCAGCTTGCAGTAGACATGTTCTTTTGAGAAGGGTTTTTGAGAGAAGCCGGACCTACAGAAACTGCTATCGCAACAAAAAAACCAACCAAAAATCCAGCAAACCATTACTTGCCAAGTTTATGCCTCAAACCTGAGGTGTCCCAGTGTTGAAGTGGTTGGGGGCAGATGTCAGTTTTGCGTCCTCCTGTCAGCCAGTGTGCAGGTGCCCGGGATCTACAGCTCCCCACCGTGGGCCGAGAGCACCCCGCTACAAGGCCGTAGCAGCCCTTTGCAAGGAGAGGCAGTGGGGTGGAGGCACGTTGCATGCCTCGCCCCTTTGCAAAATGAGGAGCTAGAGTAAGGTCCCTGACAAGATGTGCTGTCTCTGTAGTGCTGGCCTTGCCTTGCGTAGTAAAAACTGCATTTATAGATAGCGGCAACTGTGTCTCAGCGGAGTTTGCAGACGTGCCCTGGGAGTGCTTAAGGTGCCTGCTGTGTTCTGAGCTAAGGGGGACCAGGGCAGCGCGGCAGACACGTCCCAGAGCATCTGTGTGGGGAAGAAGCTTATGGTCGTGCTAACCAAAGTAGACCCTTTGGTAGGGTGGGGAATAGCCCACAGGAAGCTGCAGGGTTACCGGTGGGGTACCGGTGCCTCCCGTCCACCAGCGAGCACTGTGCTGGCTGTAGGAGAAACGTGCTGGGCCGTGCTCCTGCCGTGAGCCCCCGTTCTCGGAGCACCCTCGGGCCTCTCTTTCCCCAGACCTGAGTGGAGCTCAAGGTAGGAGGCTCTTGTTTGATGTTGGCCCCTTGGTTTTCCTCCTCTTTCCATGAAATCCTTCTAATGAAATTTGTCAGTGACGTCCTCCTACTTTGTAGCTTTTTCTGTTTTAACAGCCTGTGTCAGAAAGTAGTTTGTGGTAAAGAAAACTTCCTGTTTTGCTTGATGTTGTCTTCCCAGGTCTCCTGTTCCCTCTGCGTTGGTCTGAGGTGCAAAACATGGCTGATTTGAAGAGCGTTCAAAGAGCGGACTTTAGGTTTCTGTAGCTGGTAGGAATTCTCTCTTTAGCAGATTATCAAGAAATGGATGTGTAGTTCACTGAGGTATTTATTGAGCGCCCCTTCCCTTAAATGTTTCCAGATGAAAAAATAAATTTGTACAAAGTTGTAAAAATATTAGTAAGTCACCTGACACGAATTACTTGTTAGAAGAATATGAGTGGTGGATTTTATTTTGCTGGAAGCAAAACAAATAATTCTTCTGAATTTTGACTTGCCATTGGCTTTCTGAGGCTGCTGCTGCCCTCACATGTTGGGTTTTTTTTAGCAAAACTCCGGAGAGTTAGGTGCGAGAAGAGTAATTCTCCCCCAGACTTTGAAATAAAGGACTTGAAGACATGTTTTTAACTGACTTTTTTCCACTTGAAAGTATTTTTGTTGTATGCTGGTTTGTTGAAATCGGCAGAACTAGGAAGATTTGCACCAGCTTAGAAACAGAGCGTTTTCTCAATGCATTTTAAACTGCAAACTCTTAAAATTATGTGTACCTTTTTAATAGAAGGGAACCTTCATTTCAAGGTGTATGCAAAGACACTGTGTGGACAGTTAAATAATCTGAAGTCACCTGGAATTTCTTTCCTAGTGACATTTTACTTAACAACTTTCTACCTTTTAGAGAAAAATGATGTGTTGCCTGCAGATGAACAGTCTCTTTCCACTCCCCTTAAATTCTATGTGGAGGTGTGAATATATATAATTAGAGACTTGGGGACAGGCTGTGAAACAGAAAATGAGAGAGGAAGACTTCTCCATTTCTGAAACCATCTCGGTGTCATCTGCTAATTAAAGCGACCTTCTTGTACATGGGATGTTTTGCGGCTGTGGGAGCACTGCAGCTGCTCCAGATAAGCATGAGGCAGAGACAGCTTAGGGGAAAGTCTCTGCTTTTGGCTCTCACAGGAATGGAGTGCTGACAGACGCGCGATTCAGGAGCTGCTACGGCTGGTTTCAGTGAATCTGAAGTATAGTAAGTATATTAATAACACTATAGCTCTTCTCAGAAGGTGCAGCTGAAGGTGAAGTGCGTGCCAGAAGATGACGGTGTTAGGCGGAGGTTAGGGTAAAACAGCCCGTTGTTATTGTGAGGTGAGGCCAAACCTCTTGTGTCACCCCTGTGCAGATCAACAGGAGTTACTTTTTATAAAAGTATGTTTGTCCGCAAACTATGTAGATCTTCATTTCAAACCAGCAGCAATATGCTTGCCAGACTAAATAAAACATGAATGGCCACTTGACAGCTGAGAAGTTGTTGTGTTTTCAGTTGTTCACATAGGCTCCTGCTGGAAGCCGATGCTTTCTGCTACGCACAATCTTGAAATAAATTTTAATAATCTGACCTCAGGGCTCAGATGTTGTACTTAACTGTCACGTGGTAGAAGCTTGAATCTGATTGAGAGATTAAAGTTTCTATAGAGGGAACAAAGTTCAGAATTGCGATCTCTAAAGAACTTACAGTAAATGCAAAACCAAGTGTAAATATGTTGAGGCACCGCGCAGGGGTATAGTAAGCAGCAGTTACAATAGAGATGCCATAGATAGGAGAGTGTAGATTCTGTATCTTGCTGGTCTCTTGAGACTCTTCGTGCAGTAACAGAAACCTCAGACTGTGCTAAAGGGAGTAGGGGTTCTTGGGGACTATACAGCAAATATTTTCAGTGCATTAGAGATATTAACCTATCAGTTATTCAGCTTGGAAAACAAACTGAATGCTTTTGAAGAGAATCCTGTAACACTCTTTTTCATTATTACACTGCATTTTCCCTAGAAATGTCAACTAACACCCAGAAAAATCTTTATTCATTAAGTAGTTGGTTAACTGGAGTGTTGCTGTTTCTGTCCTGCTGTAGTTAGTTACCTGGGATGAAGCACAGCACAGATGTCAGGCCCATGGATGTGACAGTATGCGCCTTTGCAGACCTCCATCTTCTAAAAACGTTTGTGCAGATCCATACCTGGGCCTTGGTCAGTGGATTCCCTTTGCCAGGTGGCCAAGTGCTTTTTGTTGATGTAGTCTTGAGTGGTGCTCTGCAAATTTTAGGGAAAAGCATAGCCATTATGGATTTCATGTACAATCAGTAATTGCATGGCTGATGTACGGTGGTATTCTATCACTTCTTTTTTCTCTTTTATCCCTTCTGATGGAAAGGTTTAAGGGATATTGAGCCTTGTGCAGCTAGCTTTGCCATTCTTGGGGAAGATGGGAATGCTGACGTGATAGATGACCATCCCTGGAGCTTGGTTAGGTCACAGCTGTCCTTGGAGGAAAGCAGCATTATCTTGGCAGAATTTCCATCTGTTGTTCTCACGTCTCAGCTGTGTCTTCTGGCTTCCTTGTTGCATTATTGACAAAGTTTACCAAGGCACGTTGCTAATGCTTGTCTCATGCTCCCTTGTCCGTCAAAGCCGCGTTTGCAAGGAGCAGAGAAAATCTCCCAGTCTGATGAACCTCCACAGTCAGCCTGGATGGAGTCTCTAAACACCATGAAAAGGATTATTTAGTTGTGTGACAACTAAATGCTTTTAAAATCATTTTTATAATAACTCATTTACATTTGCATTGCAGCCTATGGTCTGTGACCCTGCCGCAGCAGGAAGCACACTCATCCCGTGGGAATTGTTCAGTGCTGGGAGGATGAGTGCGGAGGAGGGACGCGGGGCCTGCCTAGTTGTGCTCCTCTCCGTTCTGTCTGCAGCTTTCCCATGCCTCCCACCTGGGCACACTGATGCCTTGCGATCTGGGCCTATTTACAGCCTCCTCCACTGAGTAGAGGAAGGCAGAAATTAATCTGGAGAGGAAATTGTTCTGCCTGAGTTGGTAAATAGAAGGAAACTGTCTCATTGACTGTGTTGCTTTAATCTCTTTTTATGAGCTACCTGGAGCGCAGAGCTCTTTATCTGACCCACCATCAGAGCTGGCAGGGGCCCAGCAGGATCTCTGCTAGCTTGAGCTGAAGGATTTACTGGCTTTTGCCAGCTGCCTTTCCCTTGGCAAATCTCCCTGTGAGCAGAACGAAGAGCAGGGTGTNGAGCACTGCAGCTGCTCCAGATAAGCATGAGGCAGAGACAGCTTAGGGGAAAGTCTCTGCTTTTGGCTCTCACAGGAATGGAGTGCTGACAGACGCGCGATTCAGGAGCTGCTACGGCTGGTTTCAGTGAATCTGAAGTATAGTAAGTATATTAATAACACTATAGCTCTTCTCAGAAGGTGCAGCTGAAGGTGAAGTGCGTGCCAGAAGATGACGGTGTTAGGCGGAGGTTAGGGTAAAACAGCCCGTTGTTATTGTGAGGTGAGGCCAAACCTCTTGTGTCACCCCTGTGCAGATCAACAGGAGTTACTTTTTATAAAAGTATGTTTGTCCGCAAACTATGTAGATCTTCATTTCAAACCAGCAGCAATATGCTTGCCAGACTAAATAAAACATGAATGGCCACTTGACAGCTGAGAAGTTGTTGTGTTTTCAGTTGTTCACATAGGCTCCTGCTGGAAGCCGATGCTTTCTGCTACGCACAATCTTGAAATAAATTTTAATAATCTGACCTCAGGGCTCAGATGTTGTACTTAACTGTCACGTGGTAGAAGCTTGAATCTGATTGAGAGATTAAAGTTTCTATAGAGGGAACAAAGTTCAGAATTGCGATCTCTAAAGAACTTACAGTAAATGCAAAACCAAGTGTAAATATGTTGAGGCACCGCGCAGGGGTATAGTAAGCAGCAGTTACAATAGAGATGCCATAGATAGGAGAGTGTAGATTCTGTATCTTGCTGGTCTCTTGAGACTCTTCGTGCAGTAACAGAAACCTCAGACTGTGCTAAAGGGAGTAGGGGTTCTTGGGGACTATACAGCAAATATTTTCAGTGCATTAGAGATATTAACCTATCAGTTATTCAGCTTGGAAAACAAACTGAATGCTTTTGAAGAGAATCCTGTAACACTCTTTTTCATTATTACACTGCATTTTCCCTAGAAATGTCAACTAACACCCAGAAAAATCTTTATTCATTAAGTAGTTGGTTAACTGGAGTGTTGCTGTTTCTGTCCTGCAGTAATTAGTTACCTGGGATGAAGCACAGCACAGATGTCAGGCCCATGGATGTGACAGTATGCGCCTTTGCAGACCTCCATCTTCTAAAAACGTTTGTGCAGATCCATACCTGGGCCTTGGTCAGTGGATTCCCTTTGCCAGGTGGCCAAGTGCTTTTTGTTGATGTAGTCTTGAGTGGTGCTCTGCAAATTTTAGGGAAAAGCATAGCCATTATGGATTTCATGTACAATCAGTAATTGCATGGCTGATGTATGGTGGCATTCTATCACTTCTTTTTTCTCTTTTATCCCTTCTGATGGAAAGGTTTAAGGGATATTGAGCCTTGGGCAGCTAGCTTTGCCATTCTTGGGGAAGATGGGAATGCTGACGTGATAGATGACCATCCCTGGAGCTTGGTTAGGTCACAGCTGTCCTTTGAGGAAAGCAGCATTATCTTGGCAGAATTTCCATCTGTTGTTCTCACGTCTCAGCTGTGTCTTCTGGCTTCCTTGTTGCATTATTGACAAAGTTTACCAAGGCACGTTGCTAATGCTTGTCTCATGCTCCCTTGTCCGTCAAAGCCGCGTTTGCAAGGAGCAGAGAAAATCTCCCAGTCTGATGAACCTCCACAGTCAGCCTGGATGGAGTCTCTAAACACCATGAAAAGGATTATTTAGTTGTGTGACAACTAAATGCTTTTAAAATCATTTTTATAATAACTCATTTACATTTGCATTGCAGCCTATGGTCTGTGACCCTGCCGCAGCAGGAAGCACACTCATCCCGTGGGAATTGTTCAGTGCTGGGAGGATGAGTGCGGAGGAGGGACGCGGGGCCTGCCTAGTTGTGCTCCTCTCCGTTCTGTCTGCAGCTTTCCCATGCCTCCCACCTGGGCACACTGATGCCTTGCGATCTGGGCCTATTTACAGCCTCCTCCACTGAGTAGAGGAAGGCAGAAATTAATCTGGAGAGGAAATTGTTCTGCCTGAGTTGGTAAATAGAAGGAAACTGTCTCATTGACTGTGTTGCTTTAATCTCTTTTTATGAGCTACCTGGAGCGCAGAGCTCTTTATCTGACCCACCATCAGAGCTGGCAGGGGCCCAGCAGGATCTCTGCTAGCTTGAGCTGAAGGATTTACTGGCTTTTGCCAGCTGCCTTTCCCTTGGCAAATCTCCCTGTGAGCAGAACGAAGAGCAGGGTGTCTTGGTGAGTGCAGCTGGATGCAGCCGCCGGGAAGCCTGGCAGCAGCTGTTACTCAAGTTCTGCACAGCAGCGGGAACAGGCTCCTGTCCCTCCTGCTGGTCTTTGAAGGTCCTGTGCACTCTATGGCAGATGGGTGGGAGCGATGCCCACGTTTCCCGAAGGTGCAATCCTGCAGGCCGTTCTGCGGGCCAAACACTGCCTTCCCCTCGCTGCACCCTGGCAATACACCTTGGGAAACTCTGCATTTAGTCTCATATGAAGGGAAACGGTGCATCCTTGTCTACGATTCACCTCCCTCGCTCCTTCTGCAATTGCTCCTTCATCGCAGTTGGACTGCAGCCCTTGGGCTGGGACTTGCCATCAGTCTGGCAGGGGTGTTCCTGCTGCAGCATGACCCGCTAGCAAGGCCCTTCGCTTCCTCAGCATCGCTGGACTGATAGGCTTCCTGCTCCTTACCTTGTCTCTTCAAGGCACGGGAAGAGCCTTGGATGTCCTTTCTTAAAATACTCACCTTGTCGTCCTTGACTATAACCACTTACCTACAGCGTGTGCCTAAACTGTGCCGTTTGACCTCCACGTGTGGCTGGGTGAAGACTGTCCGTTTGCCCGAGAGACTGACTGTGCGCACACTCGGCTTGCTGAAGAGGCTGGGTTTTAGTCTGTAATATAATGGGTGCATGAAAGGATTAATATGACATAATGGAAAATCAATTTTAATGGATTTAATGGAAAATCAAGGTTAATGATCACAGCCAAATTAATGGTTTAAACTCCTATTTTTTGTATCTTGGAAATGAATAGAAAAATTTGCATGTAGCAATTGGTTGAAAAGGAGATCTCGAACAATCTAGTACAAATGTAAAATTTAACGTGAACAGCGTGTAGGGAGGCTGCCATGAACGGTCACGTTGAGCACAGTGTTCCTGAGATGAGCTGCCTGCAGTGAGAGGGTCCCGGCTGCACAGCCCCGGGTGTGGGTGCAGCAGCCACCCGCTCCCACAGCTGCAGCGCTGAGAGCGGAGAGGGGTTCCTGGGAAAACTGAGGACACGCACCCTTGCTGAAGTCCTGGTGGGTTTGTGACTCCTCCCACAGAAACCTTGAACCTTTTGTTTAGAGTACATCAGTGGGAAGCTTAAAGGCACTAGAAACAACTTCCCACCCTCTTTCCATTTTTGTTGCTGGTGAGAATTACAGATGAATGGAACCTGGTAAGATTAGCTGATTTAATGCACGTCTTGAGTCCATTTTGCAATTAAATATACTTTCATTTTTCACTGGAACTCTTCCAGTTCAGTTTAAAAACTGCTCCTGGCTAATATGGGAAATGTCTTAAACCCTCTGCTCGGTTCAACAAACAGTGCACGTAGTGATACGGATAAGAAAACCACTGCTATTATTAGGCTTTATCTCAAACTATATCATTTACTGTTACTGCTTTGAGTCATTTGTATTTATTATCAACATAGTATTTATTTTTATTTATTATTAACACAGTTATTCTGTGTTCGTAGCCTAACTGATGAGTTAATGTATCTTCTGAGTGCCCTTAGTTTCCTTCGGAGTAAAAATTTTTTTCAGAAATTGGAATAATGCAGGCAATATTAAGAGTCAACCCTTTAGGCCAACTATTGCCTCTTTTTATTCATACGGTACCTACCCACAGCTGTCCAACTCTCTGTTGTGACATCTGGACGCTGCCATCTCACTAATTATAGCAGTAAGCAATAGAAAAGAAAGTTTTAAGCATACCGTGTTGGTTTTTCACGGGTAACTAGCTGCTTTTGTTTCCTACTACTCCAGCACCCCGTGGCATGTTAGCTAACTTGCACTCCAGTGTGTTCTGCCAAAGGCTGTTCATTTCTCCCACGCTGATGTCTTGTCACTCTGTGGTTAATGTTATGTTTCTCAAGATGGGGCTATAAATTCATTTTGAATCGGACAGCTCTAGGAGACAAAAACCCCACATGTAGATAGCGGTCCATAGACAGATAGGAAGATTTGGGTTTGAACACCAACCATTCTTTGTTTATAGTTTTGGTTTTAATTTGATAAAAACAAAGCAGAACAGGATTGAGCCTCATGCTTCTCAAAAGGAGCCACGTTTCAGGACAGGTGAGTTACTTGGGGCACTGGAGGTTCGTGACCCGAGTAAGCAAAATCTCTCGGATTAGTCCTGAAACCCGCTGGGCTGCCATCCTGGGCATCCCAGGGCGAGCTGGCTGTGCACAGCTAAGGGGATGCAGTCTTGGTGTCTTAAAAGCTCATCTGTGCTAACCAAGTCACTGCGTTTTGTCGTATCAAGGGTTTGCCAGTGGGTGCTCATGACGGTGTGCGGAGTTGTGCGCTCACATGAGGGCCCTCTGTGGTTTTGTCAGCTTTTGTACCAAGACACGGGCTGGCAGGTTAGCACGCATCAGCCGGGGCTCGCCCCCAGGCTGGAATCTGGCATATGCATTTCATGCCATGCATCCCCTCCCCTTTCTGCATGGAGAGCTGAATTCACACATTGAAATCAATGAAGTAGTTAACTTTCGTTACTTTCCATTTTTGTATGAGCCAAGGGCTCATTAGAAACAGAATACTCCTTCCCCATAGATCACTCCCTTAAAATCCCTGGAGAGCTCAGTAAAGTAAAGATGTGATTTGCACGTGACTATTCAACATCAGCTTGCTTTTGCAATCCAAAGAGGATGTTCGTGTGCTGGGACAGCTGATTCTGGGAGTTGTTTTGGTAGTTGGGTTTTCCTTATTGCCATATGTAAACAACCAAGATAACGTGTATCCTGAAAGTTGCAGAGGAGTTCTGCAGCTGCCGGTGCAAGCTCAGGTGTGAGCGCAGACCTTTCCAGTGGTGATCTGGTGATTACTATCATACCGTTTACTGCGTTAGCACTCACTACAGTTACAAGTGCCTGTGAGACAAGAGCAGTCCAGCTGTGATCCCCGGAGGCATAATAGATCAGCCATGGTTTCTAGCAGTGGCAGCTGTAACTGCACTAAGTTATGGTGGTTCGCCCAACCCTGTACCCACAGAACTGGAGCGAATCTTCCTGTGCCCAAGTCCTGGGCTGCTGTGTCTCTCTCTAGAAGAGCAGGACTTGCCAGAAACATCTTCCCTACAAAGAGGACTTGTAAGAAACATTGTGTGCTTTCAAATAAGACATAAAATGTACTCGCTGATCAATTTTCTGTCCTCATTAAGTCTCTCAGAGGTGAGTTCAAGGGAAAAAATAAAGATGGGAAGAGCCTGGAAATGAAGTCTCTTTATTTACAACAACAACAAAAAGATAAGAATACTGAAAAAGGCTGAATCTCAGTGGCTTGAGAGGTGGAGGACAGACTCAATTATCATAATGTTGTGCGGCAGCACTACCGCATGTGTTCACTTTACTATCAGATATTTAGTGTATGTGGGTAGCCAGTGTTCTCTCTTTGTTTGTTCTAAATATTTCATATATGTAATGCAGTATAAGATGTAGTTCCCAGTTGTTTACAACAGCACAGAGATTGATAAGAGCAAAAGAACACCCATCAGTGTTTGTACACACTTCACATTTAATGACAGATACAGACTAGTAATAGAAAGTTTATTCCTGTAATAAAGGAGAGGGAAAAAGTAACCAAACTCATACCTTGAATCTGGAATTACAGTTTAAGAAAAAAATAGTCTTATAATAGCGATCCACTTCAAGTAATTAGTTGTCTGGACTTTTAGAACAAATTTGCATAAAATGTTCAAGGTGAATCATTCTCTCTTCTTCCTGGATACTCACATGAGATTACTTCTGTATCGTCTTCCTGGAAATTACAGGGACGTGCAGAAGAGCATCTTTCTAGCTTCTAGCACGCAGGAGGGTGTCTGTAGCCAGCAAGCTCCTGGCTGCTCGAGTGTCCCAGACGGTACTCTGATGTGGGAGTCTGGGTGTTGCATGGGTTTGGGGTCCTGAAGGGAGGTTAAGCTACATTGCTCCCTGTTTGAGGTGAGACTTGTTTTTTGGATTTGAGCTCTGTCACAGTGAGACAGGCAGAAACAGGGTTAATGCACAGCCGTGTATGGGGTTGGTGTGTGTTTCCCATTTACCTGACAGATGAAGCTACGCTGGTGAAAGTTAATGAATGAATGAATGAACCATGCATTATCTTGTGATGTAGTGCTTGCGAGAAAGAGAAGTACATAAATCTACAAACTGCATAAAAGAGGAAAGGTGGGGAAAAGCACTCAGATAACTCTGCTGGTTTTCCACACTGATGCGCTATTTGCTATTGTGTTCTTCCCTAGTAATGTTAAATTTAAAGATAGAACCTTTGTTAAAGAAATTCATCTTCCATCAGCAGTTTCTCCTGTTTGATGGTGTTTCGGAAAACCTGTAAGATAATGATAATTGTTGGGTTTAGAGAAGAACAGCTTACTTTTCCCCCAGTTTATTGTCTGTATTTGGACAGGCGTAGCATGCATTCATTTTCACTCTTCCCTCTTGCTTGGGATTTTCACAGAGCAAGAGAGAAAAGGCTAAACATGGGGGTGGAGGGAAGAAAATGGGATAAAACGTCCTTTATAATGTTTGCTGTTGGGAGAGGATAAAAGGAGGATTCAGTATAGAAGGCCCCGATTAGGTTGCATCAGTGTTGTTGCATCAGATGCGCTGTTGCATCAGTGATGTCGTTTTAGCTGGTTGTTTCCACCAGTAAGTACCTTCAGTGTGAAGAGGCTTCTAGGGTTTTGCAGGGTGAAGGTGGCAGCCTCATGCCAGTCCTCAGGGCCTGGGAAGCAGGACACAAGGAGCGGTGCTCTGCTTTTCACCTCTTCTGCTGAATCTGTGCAGACATCTGGAGATTAGTTTAGGTTGCAGGTGTCCCTGAGATTGTCTCAACCATGGCAGGGACGAGAACAAGCCCTGGCCACATCCAGGACCCAAAAGAACATTTAAGAAGATGCATGGTCATTTTTGCTCATTTCCTTGCTCTTTACGAAGCTCAGGTCTCCCTATTCTTGGCAATGGCACCTTGAAATACAGGTTGCAGGTTAGGCCCACTCAGTGGTTGGTGTTTTTTCTTTGTCAGTCAACATCAGGGAGGTAAGGAGCAATCAGATCGATGCTTAAGCTCCACGTGCAATGAAAGGTCTACACCTTCCACCTCTTTCTCCTCTCAGCAGGCCTGTAGAAGGAGATTGGTGCCTGTATCGGGAAGGAGCTGGGACTTACTGTGAGAGAAGGGTGGTGGTGTCACGGTAGTGGGAAGGTGAATGCCATGTTGCGACTAGCTCCCTGCTGCGTGTTCTTCATTTGGAGTTAGCAGTTTGTCTGTGGGACATTTGCATGCAACTTGCAAATTGGAACGTGCACACTGGAAGGCATTTGCATTGAGAAGACGCTTATGGGTTGAAGACATTCAATTTTCCATATTTAATTGTGAATATGCGCAGAATAATACTTACTTGTTTTATATAAGCTGCTTTTTGATTAAAAGAAGTGTCTCAATGTTTGTTGGAGCTCAAGAGCTCTGTCATCTCAAACAGTGGTTAAAATCACAGATAGCTGAAGCAGTTTAATGGGTGGAGCACGATTTGGCTCTCCGTGGGCTTTGTCTCCCCACTCAGTTTTGCCCATTGCAGCGAGGCCGATAAAGGTTGTCGTGCTGTCGTGCACCGTGCGCTCTTTGTCTCGGCCCTGAAGATGCTGACTTCCTCCCTTCTATTTCAGGAGGTCATTAGTGCTGATGAGATTAGAGGTTTATATCTTTGGGTCCAAGTCATTATTCCTAATTTAATCAATGCATTTGAAAATGTTTCCTCTAATAAAATTGTAATGACTTTACATGATTTGTCATGCTTATCAAAACCATGGTTTTAACATTTTCGTATTTAGAGGCACTGAGCTTCTGGAGAGGAGTATACATTAGTACCTCATTGCTGGGCCAATTTCCTGCCTCTCTGTCTCTCTCTCCAGTAAATCAGAATAACCTAGTCAGTGTAATCACAGTGATGTACAGCCAGCGTGGCACTGGAGTCAGGCCTTCGCAAGCAGCTTAAAATCCTGGGAGAGGCCCCTTGAGCGAGCAGGATTGCTTCTCATCATGCCTTCATCATTCAGCTGTGTGCTTTGCCTTCGTATGAAATAGACTATTAGTGGCCTTATGATAAAGGAGAAAATAACCATCTATAATGTAGAGGTTTGACTGGAGAAATGGCTTTTATGTTGCAAGGGGCATGAGATAAATAGCCCCCCGCAGTGGGAACTGAATTACTAAGGCAAGGCAAGAGCAGCGGTGTTACAGCAGAGCCGGGTGTTTGTTCAGAGGCTTTTGAATAAAATTAATCCAAATGTTTGGTTTTCAGCAATGTCCCTGGAATGTGTTAGGACTACTATTTAATTCAAATTAGCTCGGTTTTTAAACAGTCTGCTGTATGCATTTGTGTTCAGGCAGGTGAGGAAGGCGCAGGAGATGTGAACTTGCTGTGTGCCAGGTAGATTAGCCCCCTGTTTGAACACACAGCCCCTGTTTGAACACACAGCCGCAGCCGCTGCTATTTCATGTTCTGCTTCCCAAGCTCGACTTCTGTGGGGTGGGGCAAGGATGAAAATCGTGCAAGTGATTTTGATCTTACAGGTGATGAACTGATGCAAGGAGGAAGAATTTGGCTGTGTCTAGGGTCAGATGACGGGTCTGTGAGAGGGCTGGCATTTTTATTAGCTCCAGGGGTCTTGCTTAGCATCCAAAAAGCAGGGCAGATGAGATGCAGGGGTGGATGCAGTTGTGATGGAGGGGGCGGTACTGGGCAGTCTCTCTGCAGTGCCAGCGAAGAGATGTCAGCTCACTGGGATTCCCCACGTGGACTTTGGGCGTGTTGGTGCTGCTCAGTGCTCCTGGAGAGGAAGAGCCTACCTGTATGGCAATGCTTGGGGTATAAATGACCGAGTCCTCCTGCCCTCTGCCTCTAACCCTAAGCCACTCGCTCCTCCTGAGGCAACAGTCCAGAAACAGCGTGTGGGTGAAAACACCAAGAGAGGTTTTTGTCTGCGTTATAGTAGCACGGCGGCAGCGGCACGGTGGCTGGTGATACGGCAGCGTAACTGGAAAATCGCAGTAGGCAGATGGCGGGTCTCACACTAAAAGAGAGGATGTGTAAACGACCGAAGATAGGTTTTAACAGTCTTTTTCAAAGCCAGAAGTTTGTCACTGCATGAGCTCTCAGTCTAAACATCCCTGTGAAATTTCAAGCCTGAAGTCACTAGTGGTTTATTAAATAGTTTTGGCAATCGGAATGGATGCTGTGAATCACTGTGCGCGTGCCTGAGTGCAGGGTGTCTTGGATGTCTCAGGCATTCACCGTTCCGCACAGGCCAGCCACGCTGCCTCTGCACTGGCTACTGGGCTGCCCGGGGCAGCCTACACTTTGCGACGGGTCTGCAAAGGGCGAGCAGTACGAGAACCAACGCTGGGAAACAGAAAATGCTTGGGTTTGTTGACAGGTTAGGGCAGAGCCATCACTGGTGGAGTGGTGGCACGTTGGGTGTCGCTGTGCTGCCTGGCCACCCCTGGCGGTTCTCTGCTTTTGGGGCTCCGCTGGGGCTGCGTGCCTATGCCGCCGCTGAAGAGGTTGGTTCACTCTTTGGTCTCAAGGGTGAGAACTGCTGATCGCCTTCGGCACCCCCCATCTTTGCGGTGCGTAGCGCAGCGCACCTGCCGGAGGGCTTAGTGGGGACGTGCCTGCGCTCTGCAGGCAACTGATAAGATCGGGCTGGCTTTTCTTCCATTCCGATCTCTATTCTTTCTTTTTTTTCTGGCTGATCTGTTTTAACAGCAAGACTCAGTTAAGGAGAAGAGTGTTTCCTGTATAGCACAAATTGCCATGTGCAGGTATGTAATGTAATCAGCTCTGTGGAGCTGCCGTGTCCTGTATGAACAGCAGCGCTGAAGCTGCCCGTTAGCAATACCCATTTTCTTTTTTCAGCCTTTCTAATACTACAGAGAAGTAGTTTTCTGTTCCCAGCACCTGACAGGTACAGTGATGTTGGATACCTCAGGAATGAGGAAAGGGTGATAAACTCAGTCACTGAGAATGCAGAAACAAATTATCAGAAAATTAGGATCAAACCTTTAGCAGCTTGAGCAGCAGATCCTCATCAGATCAGTAGCAACCCAAAACTAGCTCCAGTGGTTAAACTACCCTCCTTTTATCAACATCAGTAGTACAGCTCTGGGTAACATTTGTTGAAAAGTAAACGTGTTCCTTGGAGAACAGAGGTTTCCTTTTTCAGGTGCTTTTTCAATGAGGTGGGAAAGTTGGACTGAGCAAAGTGTCAAAAGCTCTTTAGCTTGTCCACTTCTGCTGTCCGTGGGCTGCCCGTGCCCAAGAGCCACTTCTGCGTGGGACTCCGTTTATGACTTTTCTCTTGTGTTTATAATTTCTTCACCTGCTTCATGTATAAGTATTCTTTTTCTTTCTTTTCCCCCCCTTTGACTTGCTCTGACTCATGCCTTAATTTTTGTGTTCCCACTCTGCTTAAGGGCTCCCCATTTGCTGCCAGAGTACATTGCAATATGCAACATTTTACTGTCTCTCTTATTTAATTTGTAGCCAGAAAATGAAGTTAAGCCATGGAATGGGCTTTATTTGTGGAATTGGAGAAGGTGTTCCCGCAAATGGCCAGCAGCATCAGTAGGGCCTGGTTGCATACGACGATCGGCCCAGACAAATCATGCATGGACTTAGAAATTCGGGCTGAAGTTGGTGGCTGGTTTGAGACAAACAAACAAAGTTCATAACTCTGACTCCTTTGAACCAAGCAGAAGAACCTCTGGAAACATCAGAAACAGCAGCTTTGGAGAAAAGAACTGCAGGTCTCACTTCACGCCAGTGAGGCTGTGGGCCTTAGGTGTAGACTGAACAGTCTGTTGATTAAAATAGTTGTGAGTTAGCTGGTAGCAGCAGGGCCGAAAGGGACCTTGGGGAATGCCCCTTGGAAGCTGTAGGTAAACGAGTGCTGGTGTTTCAGACCACGTTAGCTCATTTGGAGCAATTAGCAGTTGGATGTGAAGTTAGGCTTCAGTAAAGGAGCAGCTCTGGAAAATGGGTGTCGCACTGCATGGCTCTTCTGCTACCACTTCTCATAGCGAAACTCACTGATGAACGTTTGCGGAGAGGTGGAAGGTAGTTTTCAGCCATTGCATTTGAGTCCCACCTAAATGCAGGACTGCGGTGCCTCGGCTGGGGCGAAGCTGAGGCAGAGGGGCACGCGCCTGTGTGTGCCTGCACGGGGTGGTGTACTGGTGGCGGAGTTCAAGGCTCCGATTTTGCTAAAGAGCAATGTCTGATAAGTGAAAAAACTGTTTGGAGTTTCCTGAGTCATGCATTCGGCCCGCACCATACTGGTATACTGCATTTAGGAGCTATTTGCTTTTACGTTCCCCTGCTATTTGAATAATAGGGTTTAGCTGGGCAGTCCCTGATTCTGAAGCATGTAACTGGCAGCAGGAGGTATGTTTAGAAAGAATATACAACCCTGGGACTTAATTCAGTGGTGCTCTGTCCCTGATGCTGGCAGAGCAGAGTATCGCTTGAAACTCTTGCTCTTAGGTGTTCCCTCTTTTTATTTACGTTAGGGAGAAGATAAATCTGTTCAGCAGCATCTGTGCATCACCCTGACATTTTAATTTTCAGTTAAAAGATTTTAATCAAAATCTGACATAATTTGGTGTGAAAAATGAGTGTGAATTGAAATTACACATGCAGTTGAACCAATGACAATGTATGTATGCGTTTCAAGAACAGCTCTATCTGATTGAGCGGTAGCAATGTATGCTGAAACGGGCTCTGGTTGCTCCTTTTGTGTAAATCTGCCATAATTCTACCAAGGTAATTATAAGGAGAGAAGTTTTGTGCTGGTTTTCCCAGTTTCTCTCTGCTGGAGAGCTCTTCCTCTCTTGTTCTGCCTCTCTCTCCCCTTCTGGATGCTGCGCAATCACCCCAGTAAGACATGACTCTCAGGGCTTCAAGGAGGTATTGGTGTGAGATAAAATGTTTGCTCTTGAAACGGCTCCGAATGTACCGAGTTTTTTATAATTTTACAGGTTGTGCTTGGAAAAGAGGTGGTGAAATCCCTTCATGGCTCAGTCTTAGGTGTGTGCTGGTGTGTGGCGTGTGCTTGCACAGGCGCACGCCTGCGCTCATGACTCTGTGCTCATACCCACGTGGCCTGGCTCAAGCCACAGGACTTAATGCAGCTTTATTCTCAATTCCCTATGTTATTCACAAATCGAATATAAACATGTCCAGGATGTGTACTTAAAGTACATTTAGTTGCCAAACATTATCTGTTTCTCTGCACGGGCTTAAATGGGAAAACAAGAAAAGATTTTCCAGGCCTTTTAGTCCCATTCTTCCCTGTAGCATAAACACCTGCATCTTGTAGACTTAAGAGACATTTTCTGCCTCTGAAAATTCTGGTTAAACTATGAGCAGCATGTCATTTTCATAGTAAGGCTGTGCATGTGGACTGCTTGTGAACCTGGTTTTGCTTTTGTATCGGAGCAGCTCTGCACAAAACTCTGCTGAAATAAACATTTTTCATGTCATCACTGTTTAAGCATATAAAAAGGAAATGACAGAAGTAATGGAGCACTTCTGTATATCTTTTCTGGTATTGCATGAACAAGAACACTCAAATACAAAAAGGAAAACCAATTACACTGAAACTTCTAAGTAAAAAAACAACATTTGGTGTTATCCAAACTGAACCGTTTATTACGTCTTGCTTAATTATTGGGGAACTCACGGTCAAAGGGATAAGGTTTAGGTTAGGAGGTTTCAGATCCATTTCTCCTACCTGCCCTCAGATCACATTTATGGTCAGAAATGAAAAGGATTATCTTTCAGGTACGTAGTCTGTTTTTTCTGAAGATAGCCCAAGCAGTCTAGTTGAAAAAACATTCAGGAATGGTGTGCAGTGTCTTTTCTGCACTTGCAAAGAAACGCCTTATTTTACTAAGACAACTGTTTGACTCATTCTACTGCACGCTGATATATTCCTACCATGCAGATGTGACTCACAAAATGTGTAAGTTTGATACAGACTTAGAGCAGTCTCTGAAAACAGAGGGGTGGTTTTGTGGCTCAATATAACAGGGTGTCAGCGCATTCATGGCTCCTCTGCCCTCTGCTTCCTGCACGACTGTGGGTGAGTCTCTGAGATCAGCAAAGATCTAAAATATCTTTCAAGTTTCACTGAATACAGTAGAACTGTGTTTAAACATTTCATCAACTCAGCAAGAGCTGAGGATGTATCATCAGCTTTATGCTTCATGCAAAGCAAAGTAACTGAATTTGGGCGTAAGTGAATGTTACTCTGGGGTGGGATCTCTTTCTAGCTCTATATACAATGATATGTAACATCTGTACTTGAGCTTTTCAGAAATGGGATGCAAAGAAAACCTGCTTCATACCCAGTCTTGTATGTTCTCCTACCTGGATTTCAGAATTCCGTTTTCAGGCAGCAGAGAAAGAGAAAACTCTCGCAAGTTTAGCATCAAGGTATCCAGGATGAGTGTGCCACCAAGAGTAAGCTATAAACCCTGGAACGTAACAGCCCAGCTCAGTTAATGCTCTAAAAGTGTCTACCCTTCAGTTCTTCACAGGTTTAGTTACATCCCTTCTGTCACTTGCGATAGCCACATTGACCCTGAAATCAAAGGATGTATTTAGACCCCTTCCAAATTTATCCTTTGTGATTTAGCGTTTTGGCTGACTTCTAGATAGTGTGGTTTTCGTCGTGTCATACACTTTTCTGGTGTCGCATGTGAGTTTGTTCTGGGGCATGTTGTGATTGATAGGAGCAAATTATGTTTTCTGTCAGGGTTTAGGAAGGAACTGATGGTTGAGGTTGGGTTGCGCCAGCCTTTTAACACAGAAACAGCACAACCAAAGTCTCTCTGCGTCAGCATGGTGGTGCACAGCGCTAGTGGAATGACTGCACTTCACTTGGAGTGCTTAGACCAGTGTTTGCGTTTTCAGATACCAGCAAATGGTTGCAGGATGAAGCATTCATTTTTCATGAAGGCAATAACACCATTTCAGTTTGCTGAGCTACAACAGTGTGGTTTGATCGATAAAGAACATTCAGCAATTACAGAGTATCTGACATGCCTCAGTTTACCTAGTAGCTGAAGAACTCACTGACAGATAATTTAATTGGCTTTGGAAAATGAGTTAGAAATGTATTATTTTCCAAAGTACATAGTTAAAAAATGTTTGCCACTTTGCTGCGTACACAGAGTTGGTTATTTTTCTTCCCTCGGTAATAATGGTGCCAGCTGAAAACTGTCTGGGAAAAAAACCTTTAATTCATTTTGTTCATGTATAGGCAGAAGGAGGAAAATATTTTCCATAAGCTTCAATATTGATTCAAAATCGGAAAACAGCAGAGACAAAACTCACAGAAATTAATGAGCTATGGAGTTTACTGTCTATGGTAGTTTTAATAGATTTTTTTTTTTTAATCTACCTGTAAATTATCTGGTGCTACTACAGTGTTTAGTACTGCTCTACCTTCTCCAAATATACCTTAAAAGAATATAGCCAGAAAATACAGGATAATTAAGAACATGATTTCCATGAACCTCGTACATTGCTCCTGGGGGCTAGATTCTGCTTGCATTACATCCAGGTAAGTAAAGAACAATTGGTTTTTGTGAACTAAAAGAATTTAATCTAATTCGGATTAATAACAGCATTAAGGCATTCATATTTTACTGCTGCCCACCTTGCTGAACTGCAAGACTGAGGCGTATGCACACCATTCAGTATATACAAAGACATGGTCCAGACTGTTTTCTGTATTTTTGCTTTAAGAAGTATGGTGTTAGTGTTAGAAACTGCCCTGAAAAACAATGTGTGTGCCGTATGCAGTAAGTAGAGCTGTCGTGTAATTACATAAGGTAGCTCAGATGAAAGAGTCACTCCGTTCTGTGTCTGGGAGAGGAGACTTAATTAAGACAGACAAATTCTTGTGGGTACAACAAAGCAGTTCTCTGGATACAGCCCTGATTATACTGTGGTTCTTTTAAATGCNCGTGTAATTACATAAGGTAGCTCAGATGAAAGAGTCACTCCGTTCTGTGTCTGGGAGAGGAGACTTAATTAAGACAGACAAATTCTTGTGGGTACAACAAAGCAGTTCTCTGGATACAGCCCTGATTATACTGTAGTTCTTTTAAATGCATTACCAAAGTCTTCGTTATTATTAAACAGCTATAAAATATGTGAGGACTTCATTGCATAAAGCTTTGCTTTAGGGTTAAGACTGGAAATTTCATGGAGAGCTTTGAAATTGAAAGCTGACAGGCAAAGCAAATGAATTCTATAATTTTCTGAAAACGATATCATTTGTAATTAGTCCTATTTAGTCTTCCATTAAAAGACAGATACATTAAAAAAACAGCAAAATGGCATATTTATGGCAATATGGTTTTCCCACGACCGCCACCTGGAAAAAAAAAAATACAGTGTCATCTGTAAAACTGGAGCTCCGAAGTTGGCTTCTCCCAAGTGTGCTGGGTTTGGAGCAGTCCAGCCTGAGAATGAGCGCGTGCCCCCTGCTCCCCGGGGCGTGAGGCGCTCACAGCTGCCAGCTCCCTGCCAGGGCCCTTCCTTGCCTGCCGCTGCTCTCTTTTCCCAAGAGTTAGCAAGCCCTGTAGCTAAATGGAGGTGTATTCTTTTACTCTTTATTTACCTTGGAGCTACGTGTTGGGGAGCGTTCATTGCTCATATGCCCACCTAAAGGAACTGATGAAAAATAACAAGAAAGAAGAAAAGAGGGAGCTGATTCTTTCAGGGCAAGTAAAAGGCTTTTCCTTAAAATTTATTTTCACCATATCTGCTTATCTAAAAACCACACCGACAAACTCAGAATCTCTGTTTCCCTGGTGGGGTGGATCAGCTCAAAAAGTCTTGAAAAACCAGAGCACTGATGTTTAGAAAGGGCTTGTTGGATGAACAAAAATGCACAGACACACCTATGCTGGATAGGATATTAACAGATGAACAGTGTGACCGTGGGGACTAAATGTGTGTTTAAGTGTTGATAAGATTAAAGCTTAAAATGAGTAACTGCTAAATCACACAGTTGTTGGAAATCCTAGTCTAATCCAAAGGGCCCATTGAATGACCTTTTGAGTTCCGAGATGATTTTTGTCCATGGAAAAGGGGTTCCTAGTGGTTAGCGGCAGTTTCCTGTGAATAGCTTTCCTTCAGGTTTTTTATGCTTCTTGTAAATCACTTCCATCCTTGTCATGACTTTAAACAATGTAGAAAGGGTCGTGTTTGCATGGCAGGCGTGGCTTTTGCTTAATTCTCAGCAGCGTAGTTCCAAGTCACACATTTTGTCCTGGCTTTTGAGCCATAGCTCACTTATGCCATGCTCCTGCCATTGCTTGTGCACACTTGCGAAATTAAACATTTACAGGATTTAACAGATGTCTTTTAGGTCCTTCTCGAATTGCTTTGGGGAGTGTGCCTGCTGGTGTTAATGGCAACTGTGCAAGTTGATAAGGGAAGCTTGTCGTTCAGCAATGGGGCCTGCGGCTTTCTGTCTTCATGAAGGCAGATACAAAACTTGGACCTCCCAAAACAAAAAGCTTCCCAAAACCACTGGCCCAGCTGTTCAGTCCCTGCTGCTAAACGCCCCTTTTCCTGCCATGCATATCACCCCCAGGCGAGGGGCAGTCCCACAGTGTGCGCACCATGGCTGGAGATGTGTGTGCTGCACAGATGGGGGGTGTGCGTGTGTGAATTGGGGGTGTTTGTGCTCAGTGTGACCAAAGTCTAGTGGTGACGGCACCCGCTTGGAGAAGGTGAGCCTTGGCAGTGGGAGGAGCAATCTGAGGAGCAGGGACTCGGCGTTCTCGTGTCCCCAGGGAAGCATGGTGGCTGCAGGGAAGCATGTGGCTGGCATGGATGTGAGTCCTTCCAGTAGCTGGAGAGATGCTGCAGTGCTCAGAGATAGAACCTGGCTTACCTTCATCTGTCTCACCACAACAGGTGCCCTCCTGTTCAATAAAATTCATATAACATCTGCAGTATTGAGCTGGGTGGTTACGTGCAGTAGTGCAGTTGTCCTATAATCATGCTGTTTGTCTGAAAGCCTTGAAGTGTTTATACATGAAATCAGGAACAACAAGCTAGTGCTTGCCAGTGGCAGCAGCCCAGCTGGTGCTTGAGGACAGAGGGACGGTGGTGCATCCCCTCACAGTGCATCGTGGTGCGATGCTGGGGAGGACGGAGATCCTGGCAGAGACACTCTTCTCTCTGAAGGTACTGAGCTTTGTGCTTCAGAAACATTTTTAAGTCTTACGGAAATCGTGAGTCCAAATCTGGAGCAGACAGTGTTTCCTCAGGGGTCTTCCTGGGGTTGTGAGCAGACCTAGAAGCCAGGGGATTTCCACTTTTCTGGTAGCAGACCCAGCATTCTTCTTCATGCTCAACATTTTCCAAACATTGCAAGTGTACAGGACTGTTGGAGATTTGAGATGTTATTTTCTTCTCATAAAGTACTAAGTTATGTTGCAGTTACAGTATAATTGTACTGTGGTTAGCTTTTTTTTTCAATATTCCTACTGCCACTAATTCGTAAGTTTAAATATTAGCTGGATGGAAGCAATTACACCAGGTTGGTGATATACTTAAACCGTAAAAATGCATGTGCTGTGTGAAACCCAAGGGACCATAATATTCAGGCATGCAGCTAATTTACTTGTGAGAAAAAGGAATTATAATTATTTAGCAAAATATATGACCAGAATAAAATTACATTACGATTGCAGTCTCGTATTTGTTAAAGAAAAAGAAACGACCAATTTTTCTCTCCCTAAGTCTTGAGCTCCTGGAAGTAGGAGAGCTCTGCCCTCAAAGGTGGGTAGTTTTGAAGAAACCTGATAAAAATTATAACGCATCACCATAGCATATCAGTTATTCTTTAAATAAATTGAATGTTTATGATGCTGCAGTTTGCTGTGAAGACTTATCAAAGCACTTGGAACCTGCATGATTTACTCCTGATTTTGATGAGTAACGCAAGCATTCAGTGTCTGCATTGGTAAAAATTTGGAATATTCACATAATGTCATTTAATGAGACTACCACAGCTGTCTCTTCCGTACTTATTTCCTTTGTATTATGGGGGAAATCTGTGTTTTGCTTATAAGGGAGACGTTTAATTTATTATACTGTCACTAAGTAGACCACTGAAATAATTGTTTCACTTGTGTATCAGTTTTAGCCCCGCCATCTCCTCTGTCAGCGTAGCAGTATGTTTCATGGATTGGTGCAATCTGCTCTTACATCAGCAGGCATAATTTATACCCAGAACCTAGCTTTTAAGCGTAAGGATGCTGAAGGTGAATGTATTGTGTGCACATAGTTGCAAAGCTGAAAAACTGTAGATGAGAGTAAAATACTTAAGAAATTTTGAGTATGTGTATATACACGGACACACCTCCATACGCGTATATATGCTTTGTAGAGGAGCAATCAGAAAGTTTTCCCTTATCCTGGTTTTGTCATGGAAGCTTGTTGACAAGGGATAGTAAAGCACAAACAGCACAACCGTAGTGATGGGCACGCCACGTGCACGGGGAGGTGGACCGCACACCCACCCGCGCCGGGTGAGCTGGGGAGCGCTGTGGCTGCTGCGGGGATCTGTCTCGTGGGTTCCCGTGGAGGTGGTGCCTGTACCCCCACGGAGAGTCTGTACACCAGCTGTACAAACTCCTACACCTCAGGGATGCTTTCCTAAATTGATAAACAATTTCCTCGGAGGAGCTAATGCATTTGTCGGGTATGCTGAAAGTAGCTTTTCTGTCTCACAGAAAGCTGGGACCTTTAGACGGCATGCTTCAGGCAAAATTTCACCCCCAAGTGCATTATAGACGAACTAAAACAATGTTGCTAGCTTGCCCACATAGTTCATGTTTGGCTTTATGTATTCTATCCCCACCTATTTAATAATTCAATTATGAATGACAATCAGAATTTAAAAAAAATTCCCATTAAAACAGTTTGATTACCTTATTCTATTGATTTTTGTAACTTCCTTGCAAAATTTAAGGATTGGGGTTGATCTGAATAGGCATAAATGTGATTAATGAAGAAATAATTTAAGTTGATTAAAAAGGGCTTAAAATAATGTGATTAGACTATGGAGATTGGGTGGCTTATTGGATTACACATTTTATAAGATTCAGAATGAAATTAAATTGGTCATTCTATTTTGGGCCCCCAGTGCCTGGTAATCTCCAGTGTCATGGTATCAGACCAAAAGGCATAGCCACATCCAATGTTTTTCTCTGGAAAAATAAAGGACTGAATTTCTGAGTTAATACCTAAACAATCAGGCCAGAAGATACAACTGAAATCTGATCTGCTCTCCATTATATAGGGCTTAAATGAAGTAACGTCGATGTCGCATGGCATTCTTTTGGAAGGAGTCAGGTGCTGATGAATGCCGTTTTAGTGATGGAGACTCTGCTGTTGTCCTTGGGAGACTGTGACCATCGTCAGCTGTCCTCACTGTGGGTCCGTTTGGGTTTGGGTTTGGGGTTTGTTTGCTTTTTGCCTTTTTTTTTTTAAGTCTTAGCTTTACTTTGACTATGTCGACTTCCGGCTATTAAAAGGATGTATCACCTGACAGTACTGATCTTTATATAATCATCTATAGTCTGTGACAATGTCAGTATACATCTTGAGTTTTATGGGGTCAGTAAGTAAACTTAATTTGACAGCCTTCTTAAGATACATTGATTCACTATTTAATTGAACTACTGAGTTGAAACCATTACATTCGGAATAAAAGTGCCCAGATAAGCCTTTATTAGGGCATAAAAAGTGTCCTGTAAAGTTATTTATAACAGTTTTTCAAATAATGTAAAGTTATTCCTTATATTTGGCTTCTGCAGTTGCTCCCGACCAGAAGATATGTGTATTGAACAAAAAGAATCTGGAATCTCTCACTCAAATTTGTTTTCCAAAATCTTCTTGATCTTGTGGCGCTTATGAACTCCCTCCAGTTTTCAACATAATTTCTGAACTCAGAGTATCACATGATAGACAAATACAAAGATATTATAACTTCTCTATCCCCAGCAGATACTGTGTTTTTACAGCCAAGTATACCGTTTTCAATCTTTTTGTTACATTCTGGGCTGGTCATCTGCGACGACAAAGTTAGGGTTTTTTTCCCACAACTATTGCTTCCTGGATCAGAGTCCTGTAAATAAGGCCTGCCTCTCGTGTTTCTAGATTTATGACCTCATATTTTGCTTCTTACTGGAACATTTGGGTTTTTTATGCCTCGCTTGTCAAGCAGTCTTTTGACTTCTGATCACTGAGCCATATTCTTTGTAATTTCTTGCTGTTCAAATCATGGGTTTGTATCATCTCCAGACTCCATGTATATTAATTTTATGCTTTCTTCCAAGTTATTCTAAAAATGTTAAATAGCATTGGGCTAAGAGCGAGTCCCTTCAGGATCCCATTTGAAGCATGTCTACATGATGAGTGTTTCACATTTCTGTTGCGCTTGAGACACATCATTTATCTCATGTTTGATCCATTTAATGTCTTCTGAGTTTATTTTTATTGCTGTATCTTCTCAATCAAAATGTCATTCAGTACCAAGTCAAATGTGTTGCAGAAACCATAATATATTACAGAGTCTTAAGTGTATTACAGTGACTTTATTACATGTACCAACCAAACTTTTAATCTCATAAAAGAGATATCAGGTTAGTCTGATAAGCTCTGTTTTCCATAATGTTGGAAATAGTTAATGCTAATCATCTTTTTATTCTTTCTTAATAAAATCTTTTTTCAGCTGTTCCATTATTTTGACAATGAAAAATACCCACTCACAGATGGGCTGCAAATCCAGCATTCAGAGGTGTAATGGAGGGGGGTACCAGTGGGACCAGTTTTTCCTTAGCCAAGTCTTTCTAAACTCATTTGACTTTTGCTCCTGAGTCACTCCTGGAATTATCTTACTGTTGTTTAGTGAATAAATGCTCTTGTGTGCTATTAACGCCAACAGTGTTAGCGCTCAGTGATGGACTGCTGGTGGGATTCTGCCTCTTCCTAATATTTTCAAATTAAGCGTCTGGACCTTCTCCACTATAATTGCCACCTGCCACCAAACCCTTCTTCGGCTAGTATCGACTCCTCTGGTTGCTATTTTTTCTTCCTTTACCGATTTCCTGATTTTCCTTAGTTTACTTTATAACCCTCACCAGCAACAACTCTCGTTTTCACTTTGCAATGTATTGCTTCCTTGCAGCTGTTTTTCTTTCCTGTTTAAGAGGCAGTGTTTTTAACCGGCATAACCTTCTTTCTGATTTGTCTGGCTCAGGCAGTGTTTTCCATGAATTGATTGAGGAAAGTTTAGATTATTTACCCACAGGTCATCCTCTTGTGGCAGGTTTTAAGGAGGACTTCCCAGAGATGCAATGGAGGCCTCTTTAAAAAAAAAATAAAAGTCTTTCAAGATCAGCTAGGTTAGATTCTTGCAATTCCCTCTCAGTGAAAGTCCTTAATTTTAGTTGTTTGTTGTTTGTTTGTTTTTTGTTCCTCTGAACAAGGGATGCAGAGAAGGTCTTGCTCTGATTTAACGACTGTGTCTGAATAACTAATTTATTTGAAATACTTAAAGCATATGTTGTTTCGAAGAGATGCAGAAATAAACAAAATCACTGCAGGTAGAAGCCCATGGGAAGGTGTGTGCATAGTGTGTTGTGCTCACATTTGGATTGTTGTGTCCTGGGATGTAGTGCATGATGCTGTTCTCCCAGACGACATGGAAGTAAAAAGCCTGTCTTCTACAGTTTCAAAGGCTTCAGACCCTATAGGTTCCTTCTGGTTTCACTGCTAGCACTCTCCGAGTCCTGTGGATTGCCGAGGTTACCGCCACGGTTTATTCTGCACAGGGAGTGCAGCCTGTGCAATCACACCGGGACTTGGGCACTGCGAGGAAGGTGGCCACGGCAGCGTGCACAGCAGGCTGTGGCTTCCCTGCTGGCAGGATGGTCGGCGAGGACCCTGAAGCTGGATCAGGTATCTCTGCATTAGCTCACAGATGTAGGTGTGACTGCACCCACCCCTCACCCCTCTGCTAATGTACGGAGCAGCTTCTAAATCTTGTTTCATCTAGTGACAGCGGGAAGTTGCTCTGGTCTCCGTGTTTTGGAAGGACATTGTGGCAATGATGTCCTCTGTGCTCGCTGAAGAGCTGTTGTATCTCTGACTAGCAGCAGAGATGATCATTAACACTGTGCTGAGATGTGCAGATACTGCAGTGCTCATTTTCCTATTCCCTGGGGCCACGGCAGCCCTTGTTGTGAGGATAATGCTGTGACCCTCAGTGAGCCTGCACGGTGTTTGATAGCAATGTTTTAGAGTCCTCCTGGTCATGGTGCTCAGAGCTGTCAGGGAGATGCTGAGACACCGTATCTTTGGTGTTTCCCAGCTCTTGGTCTTGGATCTTCATTTTTTCCTGCTGCAGGTTCAGGCTGCTTACATGCCCTGTGCACTTGCAATGCCTTTGCTCCATGTCTGTATAAAGAGTGGATGGAGCAGGGCTTCCCATCTGTCCCTTCTGTGGGGCATCTGACCATACTCTGCAGATGTCGCTCTTTGTACCGTGATCCTGATTTTGGTCAGTACAAGGCCCCATTGCTGCAGTCACCTCTGCAAACCTGAAATCAATGTAGAGGTTTTAAGTAGGTGTAAACGAGGGAAGTTCGCGTTGCCTGAAATCCACGGGTTACTCTCAGTGCTGGCTTGTCTCCAGACTGCATTTAAGGCATGCATTTGATCTATGACATCTAAGTAACTTGAGACCTTCCAACCCAAGAGACTCTGTTGCCATGTCACCTGGTAAGAGTGGTAATCAGCTCAAATACTCAAAATGGGTACTTAATTAGGACCCCTGCTTTGGTTACTCACCTCTCCTCCCTGGTCTGAAACAGTACTGTCTGTTGGGCTCTGGCACGGACTGCTCAGTACAGCTTACTTACCTGCACATGGGGGCTGATGGGAGCTGTGGTCTGCTTTGCATGGAGGAAGGAACTCTGTAAGGCAGGTTTGTGATTGCTGTAGGGTTCGTTGCTTAAAGTAGACAGCCCTTTTGATTTTTGTCCCAGATGCATTCAAAGGACAATCTGTAAAAGAATGAAAGTTTGTATGATGGAGCTCCCCTGGGAATGCTGCGGCCGAGATCTTGTTTTCGCAGGGCTTGCTGTTACTGCTTCTGCTTGAAGACAGAATGTGTCTTCCTGCCTTTCTTGGGTTTATATTCCCTTAGAACACAAGGATAAATTCAATCCATCTCCAAGGTGCCCTCAGAGACTCGGAAGGATCACAGCTTGCAAGCAACCCAAGTACTTGGAAACAACAGAGCGGTTGGGAGTGGCACTATGGCACTAGTGGCGGGCTGGGCCAGTCACTTCCAAACTAAAAGCCTCCTCCGAACTGGAAGCAGATCTGACACTTGGGTTGTCAGAACTGAAGGTTTTGTTCCACAGGGAGAATGAAGAGGATCCATGAAAAATCTTCTGCATCAGGTGGGATGTTCCATAGGGTTATACAGAGGCAGCGTGTGTATGTATTGAAGTGTCATACAGGAATTTATTTCTCACTGTAGGTGTTGCTTACTACACAAAGGGATAGGTACTTGCACCTTTAGTAAGGAAAGTCCCTGTGGAAACCAGTTGGATTATGAAGCGTAAAGAGAAAACTTAAGGAACAATGATGGCAGAAGGAGCCCCGTGAAGTGGTAGCCTCATTACAGGCATTCATGTTCTTGTGCTCTTGGAAGCTTCTTGACTTTGGCTTCATGGCACTAATTACAAAAACAAGTAGAAGTAGTAACTTGAGTGTCATACCATGCCAGAAAATAAACCCTTATTGCATTGCATGGTTTCCATTTCCAAAAAGCGTTTCCAGATGGAGCCTTTATGTGCTGCTGCTTTATTTCTTTTGCTCTTATTTGTCATTTAAACAGCAAAGGTAAATTTTCTTCATGGTAAAATTGATTAAATTTGGCAATGGTAGTGATTTAAAAAAGAAAAGAAAAGGAAAAAAGCAAGACACACAACAAAGCATTCCTTGAACAGCAAATCATTTTGGTTCAGATGTTTTTCTCTAAGGTCTCCAGACGTTCTCTCTCACTCTCTCTCTGTCCAGCCTTACACTCCAGTATTTGAACGGGATTTTTAGTAATGGAGGGGAAGAGGAAAGCAGACAAGCCGTTATAATCTTGCCTCCTATTGAACTTCTCTAGCAGAGACTATTCAGCATCCCAGAATAGTTAAGCTATCATCTTCACTCTGTTTTCCTGCCCTCGGGCTGCCCATTTTGCAGGGTGACATTTCCTCCCCTTTTGATGAGAAGCTGACTGTAAAGTCATTGATGTAGGTCTTGGTGACAGTCCACTGCCCATACCCAATGCCTGTGTAATCCCAGGGAGCTGAGAAAAGCCCACTATAAATGCTGGTGTTACTGTTCCCCGTGACACTTTTCTTTCCCCTGTGTCTGAGATCCCTTAGTCGTTGCTTTCTCATGAATGATGGTAGTGCTTATGTTTCTGCATGGAGCTTGAGCTCAAGTTAAACTGCTAGTTAATGACAGCTAGCTGGATTTGCAGACATGCCGGCGTGGCTATTTTGGTGTTTGGAAAATTGTTGGACATTGCGTTCTGAAGCTATTTCTCATGTATCTGCCCATGTCGTATTTTTGGTCTGCCTTAAATTTTCTGTTTATTCCATTATGTGTGTATCTCAGCTTTTAAGAGTACATATGTTAAACTTTGCATCGTCTTTATTCCGCATGTGCTCAAATCCCTGGATTAGCGGGAATTTTGCCTTGAAGAGGCTACCGAGGTCAATCCCGCAGCATTAACAACTGCTCTCGCAATCTGTTGAGCTGCGTGGTTAGCCCAGGTGTGACTGGCAGCATCCCTGTGGCTGCCTGCGCCGGTGGTGAGGTTGGTTGGCTGTTGAGCCCCCACGCAAAGGTAGCTGCTTTGTGCCATGAGTTGTCGGCCTGGATGAATTTCGAGTAGGTAACCTTTTCTTTGTTGTCCTGTGAGTTGTCAGAGTGGATACCTGATATTTGATCCTCCAGGCCTTGCCAAGAAAGATTAGAGGGAGTTTGGCTCATTAATTTGTTGCGATAGCAGAGGCTGTGAGGAGAACTGATAAAATCTTCAAAATAGGCATCCTGGGGTGCTCTCTGAGGATGGCCAGAATGTGGCTGAATTCACAGAAGAAATCTTTGTGTCCTAGAAACGAATACCAGTTTCCAATGATCATTGCTACCTGTAGTAATCATGTTACCAGTACTGTGGGTTCAAGCTTTGAGTCCTATCTCGGATCAGATGGACTAAACCTTACACGCGCATGAGACCTGGCTGCAGCTCTGGCCCCGACATTGACTTCCTGTGTTCCCTTGGAGAGTTTATATAAACCTTGCCTGCTCTGACTTACTTCATTATAGAAAAATTACACCGTCGTTTGTCAACCCACTGCATGGTGCTTCGAGTGCCACTAGTGACTCACTGACTTCTTTGGTTAATGCTTAAAGGTACATCCTTCCCACCACAAGTACTGTCAAGCTTCAAGATTTTCAGGGACTGGGATTCTCTCTGTATATAACTGAAATATCTAGAAGCATCCCAAAAGATCAAAATGATTATCCTTACACCATGGCAGTCTTCTGCTTTTTTAGAAAAAAACACCCGGTAGAGCTAATTAGTTTATCCTGGGGAAAAAAAAAAATCGGGTAATCATTTGGCCAATTAAGTGGATCATCTGGAGTTTCGAGAGCAGATAGCTTTTAGGACATACCATTTATCACTATCTATTTATGAGGAGAAGCTAAGCTGTCTGTTATTGATTTCTTAGTGCTAGGTTCGTAGGATATTGCAAAGGTCAGAATAAAGCTTCTCTTTTAGCGATGGTGATACTGACTGGTGAAAATGTGAATTGTTTTTTGGGGAAATGGCTCCTAACCGCACTCAACAAGTTTAGCTCTTAGCATCATTACTAAATCTCACGTTCTTTCACAGAAGCACTGCAGCTCTTTTAAGGGCTTTTGGTGTTTTCAGGTAAGTGATGCTTTTTGCCCTTCTCATCCTCCTTAGCAGAATCCTGGAAAACTGTTGATGCTTTAGAGGCCCTTCAGGTAACTTAGTTTCGGACAAATAATCATTCATGAGCTTGACTTCCACGTGCAGCGTTGCTGTACAGCTCTTACTGCTGCCCTGTTTCTTAATTTCAGCTCAACCATTTATGCCCTATAGTTTTGGCAAGGGGATGGGATGAGGTAGAGAGCGTGTTTATTCATATTTTTTTAATCCCACATATTTATTTCTGTTAGCTCTTTGATTTAAACAGCAGAAGATTGAGTGGTCAAAGGTCAGAGTGGATGGGGTGGAGTTTTCCCACAACTGCTGATGGCTTAGTGATCCCACTGTTTACATATCCAGTCCCTCTGACGAGGACGATGTGTTCAACAGGAGAGCTTCGCCTATTTTGGGAGCGTGCTTAGACTGGAGCTCTGAATCCTTCCCTTAGAAACCTTTAGAAAACAGTTGTTTGCGCTGTGAGGATGCAGTCAGGCCAGCACTCAGATCTGTCTCCTTGGTGTTAACTGATTTCAGAGCAGCTATGTGTATGCTGAAAGCTAAGCACACGTTGAAGCGCTTCTGTGGTTGAGGTCTTGAGGTTTTTTTGCATAATGGATATTATGCAGGCTCAGGAGCAGGAGATGGAGTCAGCCAGCTAGGTCACCTTGTAGGGAGTGTCCAAAGAACTGAGGGAAACCAAAGTTTGAGTCACTTTGAAAGAAGTGTCTTGCACTGGAAAGCGCAAGGTTTCTCATATGGGTAGAGTTTTTCTTTTTGTACATCTGCATTGCATACAACCTGGTTGTGTTTGTTTCCATTAACAGGGTTTTGCGTAGAGCTATGTTATCTCCGGTAGATAAGAGTGGAAAACCTACAAGTTAGATGCTTGTTTTTACACTGATGTGAATTTATTTTTCGGCAAACGTCGTCCTTGCGTTCCCTGCTTTCATGGCCACAATAAATTTGGTGTCATCGGTCCACCTCACTGAGGATAAAGAGTAGTCCTAGGCCAGTTACTGTGTGCTAAAATCATTTTTGATGGACTTAGCATCCTGGAGAAAGATAGACTTTTCACCTCCAAGATTCAGGGGTACATCTCATTGTGCTTTGGTTAATGAAGGGAAACAAGTGCCCTGGTGTGGGTGAGTACTGTAGAGAGTTTTTTTGATGAGTTGCAGTGTGAATGTTTTTGGCAGGTAGCACAAAACAGCAAGTTTGCTATTTATTCACAGAAGATGTCGGCAGCTTTTAGTTTGCCAGGTGGCTGTACCTGTTCCTGTTCGTAGTCTCCAGTGAAAGGTGAAACAGAGCAGGAATTTAGCCACTAAAGACACTGCAGCACAGAAGTATTCTTAGCTGGATGTCCTGTCTTAGAAGAGCAGTACGTAGAAATTGCAACAAGGTAGAGACTTAAAGGACGACAATATCTAAGCTAAAATTAGCAACCTAAGTCTATAGGCTCAGTTGAACTAAGCTCAGCGTAAGATCAGTGGGGAGGCAAAGTGTATTTGAATTATCTTCCCCAGGCTCTGGTGTGAGTGGAGCTCAGTGGAGGGAGGACACTTCTTGAAGAAAACACTCCCCTGCTCCCCAGGGTGACTTGGGCCTGGAGGTGTGTGGCATGGCCAGACCCTGGTGTCAGGATCTGGAGATGTGTGTTCAAGCAGTGTGAACGTGGCAGAACAAAGGCGAGTGCCTGGCTTGTCAGGCCGAGAAGACAGCATGTCAGCTTACACAGAAACTAATTTTGAGTTTTTGCAACACTAAAATAAATAACTTCCTGATAATTATGAATGAAAAGCGTCTCATTAAATCTAAATTAGCGGCTCTCACTTTGAAAGACTGAGTATGTTCCTATTCTGTAGAGACCACGAGGGGGATAGCTGGTGGCAGTAATAAGATCAGTTAGCAATGGCAGTTTTGCAGGGTTTGTATCTGTTATACAGTAGATTAGGGAGATTGTTAGTATCAGTTAAAATAACCCTATCAGTGTCAATAATACTCAAATCTTGTTAATTTTAGGCAATTAGTCCATGGATTAGACTTGAATTCTATTCCGTTGGTTAAAAGATACAGGCAAGTCCTGCTCGGAGATTAAGAACTGCTGTCGTACAATTCTGATGTTCCGTACGTACCAGGAAGTACAGAACCAGAAGTAACCATCAAAAATAAAAGCAGGGAAAGGGGAAGGGGACACAGGGGATAATCTAATTCCCACCAAATCACTGAGAGGTTAAGACTGAATGTTAAAAGGCAACCATTGTTGATTCTCCACGAGGCCAATTAATTTTCTCCCACCGTAATACCTGAAAAATAGCTGATTAATTCTGTGGGTTATTTTCATCAAAAAGCACAGGTATCTTGGAACTAAAAATAAATGACTTTTATTTTCTGCAGGAAAAAAATAGTCATATAACAATTCCCACTTCTCTAGCAAAGACAAAATGGCAGTCCTGTAGCTAAATCAGTTATGCTGCTCTGATGAGTTTTCCAGGTCTGGCCCTGAGGAACCACTCTGCATCAAGGAATGAATCACTGCAGACTCAGAGGCCATTAATAGATCTTCCTATATGAAAAAAAAATCATCATCAATCTTAAATCTAAATATTGCTCCTGTAAACCTAAAGAAATAAGAAAGAAAAGACTCGTCTGGAACCCGCGGGGTAATTGACTGCATTTGTTTGTATTTGTTAGCATCTATTGCTTGAAGATTTTCATGGCCAAAGCTTTGTATTAAAATGCAGTATGTTAATGCAGGAACAGAACATTTTAGCAGAAAACTGTAATTAAAAAAGTGGCTGACCCAAGGCACTTGCTTCATTGACTTTCTTCCTATTTTTTTAAGACTAATTCTCATAATAAGTACTACAATAAATGGCTAGAGTAATCCTTCTTGTCAGTAGAAGTTGCTGTATCAGTTTAATGAGAAATCTTTAGCATAAGAAGTTTAGAGGTTTTGATTTTGTTCCCAGCAGATCCCATGGCTTTAAATCCAATTGTTGAGGGGCTGGGGTTTTGGAAATATTCCGGATGTTACTGAATGAAGTGAGTGAATGACAATAGTGATTTTGTAGAAACATTTACACTGACTAATTTGCTGAAAGTATCTATACAAACATGCAGACAACGAGCGGAGATGATGTTCCTACAAGCACCAAGACTGGTGCTCTGTGACTGGGGGAGCGTGGGGTCCTGCTTGGGCACAGACAGTGCAGAACAGCAGAGAGACAGCGATGGTGCTGCTAGAAGGGTTGCATTTAGGTTTCGCAGGGGAGTGTGACTTGAGGAGGGGTGAATGACACAGCAGATAAATGGGAGCTGCAGGGATCCAGCTCCTGGGGCCGGGCAGGGTAGTCCAGGCTGCAAAGGGTTTGGGGCTCAGGAGTTGTGGTGTCTCAAAGCAGGTCCCTTGGGGCTGTTGGGAAGCTGGTCGCTGGTGCAGCTTCTGTGGCTGGGCCTGAGGGCAGCATGGTGGAGAGCTGTGTGCCTACACCCGGCAGCAAAATTCCTTCACCTTGGGACCCATCTTCTACTCGAAATCCGGGCGACAAAAGTCCCTTCAAGAGCAGAGAAGGTAGAGAACTGTGAAAGTATTGCTGGTGGCTACCGAAATAGGAGGGAAAGCAATTTAAACAAGTGTTTCATTACTAATTACAGCCTTGAATGATATTTTAAAAATATTTTTAGTAGCTGTTGGATAGTTTATATACTAATGGAGTAGATGGAAATCATGCAGAGAAAAAAGAATGATTTGCAATTTATAATTATTGTGAAATGTTTTGAATTGATAATATGTGGGAAAAGATTTAAATTTAGTTGCTGCACTAAAATTACAGAAAGCTTTGCAGGTAGCTGGGTTTGAATCCAACAGCAAGTAGGCAGTTGATACTGAAAAGAGTCACACGTGTCTGGCTAAGTATTTTCTCAAGAGGAGCTAGAATATATGCCCTAAAGAAAAAGACTTTGGATTTCTTGCCTGGTTGTCCATTTTCCAACAGGGTTTTGTGGTCCTGGTACACAGAAATGACCTGAATAGCTACTTTTCAAAGCAAATGGGGAGACAAGAGGGTGTGAAGTAGGTTAGGGCTGATCAGAGGGGTACGTGGAGCTCCCACGAGAGCAGCCATGAGAGAGCCGTGTGGTTGTGCACGCAGCAGAGACGGGCTTCTCAGCCTCATGAGAACGTCCTTTGGCAAAGGACACTAAAACATACAAATAGAAGCAAGCCCAGCTCTCCTGGGTGTGTATCTCAGGGGCCTGACTCATGACTGTTGTTTGGTTTTGTTTTAGTTTTGCTTGAGGTGTTCAAGGTTGCAGAAAAGAGGCAGAATGTAGGCAGGATGCTCATCTGCTGAGCACCAAGCTGTCACGTGTGCTCCACAGGCATGCTGACCCGTCCCAGGCTCTCCTCCTGGCACCGCTTCAGAAGCTTCTTCCCCTTCTCCTCCCACATAGGCTGAGACTCTTGTCTCATGCCTTTTTATCCCAAAATTCCTCCTTTATTCATGATATCTCTTAAATCCTGGTGAGATCTACCTCACTTCTGGTTATGCAGACCTCAGCCAGCTGCTGGAGCGTCTCATGAAACCCTCTTCCCATATATATCTGTTATGAAGAGGTGCGTGACACAGCGAGATACCACCTCCTCACAGCTGTAGCAAGTTGCTGAGATCCAGAAGGCAGTTTAATAGCTGCAAATGTCACTCATGAATACTTGGTATCTCTAATGCTGCAATCAATCAAGTCGCTGTATAGCTCGCTATATTTTATAGCTCAGCAGGGAACTCAATTGTGGGAAGGGATAACATCTTGTGTTTTGAAGTTCAGAAGAATATGAATTATCTTTACATAAACGTATCTTCTCTATTATTTATGCACTTGTGGAATGGCCAAAGAAAACGTACTCATTCTTTTTTTAATGTAATTATTCCACAGGATCCTTCAAACCAAAAATGTGGAAGAAAGAAAACTGTGTCCTTCAGCAGCATGCCATCAGAGAAGAAAATAAGCAGTGCCAGTGACTGTATCAGCTTTATGCAGGCTGGGTGTGAATTGAAGAAAGTTCGTCCAAATTCTCGGATTTATAACCGTTTTTTCACTCTGGATCCTGACCTGCAGGCTCTTCGTTGGGAGCCTTCCAAGAAGGACCTTGAGAAAGCCAAGCTTGATATTTCTGCTATAAAAGAAATCAGACTAGGGAAGAACACAGAAACATTCAGGAATAATGGCCTTGCAGACCAGATTTCTGAGGACTGTGCGCTGTCGGTAATTCATGGTGAGAACTACGAGTCCCTTGACTTGGTTGCCAATTCAGCTGATGTGGCCAATATTTGGGTATCAGGATTAAGGTATTTGGTTTCTCGTAGCAAACAACCCTTGGATTTGATGGAAAGCAGCCATAATACCCCACGGTTTGCCTGGCTAAAAACTGTATTTGAAGCAGCAGATGTTGATGGTAATGGCATCATGTTAGAAGATACGTCTGTGGAGCTCATAAAGAAACTTAACCCGACCTTAAAGGAATCCAAGATTAGACTAAAATTTAAGGAAATCCAGAAGAGCAAAGAGAAACTGACAACACGAGTAACGAAAGAGGAGTTTTGTGAAGCATTCAGTGAACTTTGCACAAGACCTGAAGTTTATTTCTTGCTTGTGCAGATATCTAAAAACAAAGAGTATCTGGATGCCAATGACCTCATGCTGTTTTTAGAGGCTGAGCAAGGAGTGACCCACATAACAGAAGAAATGTGCCTAGATATTATACGCAGGTATGAACTTTCTCAAGAAGGGCGGTTGAAAGGTTTTCTTGCAATTGATGGATTTACTCAATACTTGTTGTCCCCAGAATGCGATATTTTTGACCCAGAGCACAAAAAAATTGTTCAAGACATGACACAGCCTTTGTCACATTACTACATCAATGCATCCCACAATACATATCTAATAGAAGACCAGCTCAGAGGACCGGCTGATATCAATGGTTATGTCAGAGCTTTAAAGATGAGCTGTCGGAGTATTGAACTAGACGTCTGTGACGGCCCAGATAACGAACCCATTATTTGTAACCGTAACAACATGACATCGCCACTTGCCTTTCGAAATGTTATTGAGGTAATAAACAAATTGGCCTTCTTTGCTTCAGAATACCCACTTATTCTCTGCTTGGGGAACCACTGCTCAGTACAACAGCAGAAGGTAGTGGTACAACACATGAAAAGGATCTTTGGAAACAAACTCTACACAGAGGCACCTTTATCCTCGGAAGTCTACCTCCCATCACCTGAGAAACTGAAAATGAAGATCATTGTGAAGGGGAAGAAGCTGCCCTGCGACCAGGATATATTAGAAGGAGAAGTCACAGATGAAGATGAAGAGGCTGAAATATCCCGGAGGCTATCAGAGGACTTCTCAAGGGAACCAAAGCTGATCTGGCTCTGCAGGGAACTCTCTGACTTGGTGTCCCTATGCAAATCTGTCCAATACAAAGACTTTGAGACATCCATGAAAGCTCAAAATTACTGGGAAATGTGCTCCTTCAGTGAGGCAGAAGCCAGTCGGATTGCAAACGAGTACCCTGAAGATTTTGTCAACTACAACAAAAAGTTTCTGTCCAGGGTGTACCCGAGTGCTATGAGGATAGACTCCAGTAACTTAAATCCTCAAGATTTTTGGAATTGTGGTTGCCAGATAGTGGCAATGAACTATCAGACCCCGGGGCCCATGATGGACCTACACACTGGCTGGTTTCTACAGAATGGGGGATGCGGGTATGTTCTCAGGCCTTCAGTGATGCGTGATGAAGTGTCTTACTTCAGTGCAAATACCAAGGGCATTGTTCCGGGGGTCTCTCCCCAAGTCCTACATGTCAAAATAATCAGTGGTCAGAACTTTCCAAAGCCCAAGGGTGCATGTGCAAAAGGGGATGTCATAGACCCCTACGTCTGCATAGAAATTCATGGGATTCCTGCAGACTGCACTGAACAAAGAACTAAAACTGTTCAGCAAAACAGTGATAACCCTATTTTTGATGAAAGTTTTGAATTCCAGATCAATCTACCGGAGCTGGCCATGATCCGTTTTGTTGTTTTGGATGATGACTACATTGGGGATGAGTTCATAGGGCAGTACACCATCCCGCTGGAGTGCTTACAGCCTGGATACAGGCACATACCGCTGCGATCTTTTGTTGGTGATATCATGGAGCATGTTACCCTCTTTGTTCACATTGCAATAACCAACCGAAGTGGAGGCGGGAAGGCCCAGAAGCGCAGCCTCTCGGTGAGGATAGGAAAGAAAGCGAGGGAATACACCATGCTGAGGAACACTGGTCTCAAGACTATCGATGACATCTTTAAGCTGGCAGTGCATCCGCTACGAGAAGCTACTGACATGAGAGAAAATATGCAGGTATGACACTTTCATCGTGTATGTTGATGTGTCCTGAATGTGGAAGTGAAGGGCCTGGTGTGGTGTGAGCCGCTGGTAGGGCAAACTTGCTGAAGCTGGTGCAAGCTGGTGAAGCTTCAGACTGACAGCTGTTGTCAAGCTTTAAATGGACATCAAAAGGCTGATAGTTACAGGCATTAACTAACAAGCAAATGTGGGGTTAGGCAGAAGTGTTTTAAAAATCAATATGCCCTCTCCAAACACATGCTTTACTGGTTGTTTTTCCCTGAGAAAACAGAACTGAGGGTACATTTGTGTCCCCAGGCCTCAGGTCTCAAAAACTTCTATTCCTCGATGGTCCTGGAAAATGTCAGCAAGCTTTTGTTTTGCTAACTGAGTGAAGGTTATGGTCTTAATTTTCTTTGTCCGTGTGAGTATAAGAAACAGGCAGTGGATGTGTCATTAAGGTCTTGTGTACACCAGAGAAACCCACTGTGCAAAGAGCAGCAGGTTTCCCTGAGTGTGTGTTGCCACCATTTGCCCAAGGGCTGCAGATGTTCAACATAGGCTCTGAATGCCACTTGAATTGCTATTTCCTCTTTGCTAAATAGCTGCATTGTCTCAGCTGGCTGGGAGCTGACGCAGACACCCGTGCGGTGTCTTGGCTCAGGTGGTCTCCTGACACCACGTCCGCCAGCCCATGCTGCTCCATGAGCAGCTGGAGCCTGCTGTGGCTGGGAGCATCAGGGCCCAGCACCATCACAGCTGCCCAGGTTAGACCTTTGTGGTCAGCGGGAGGTGCGGTAGCAGCAAGGCCAAACAAGAATCAGCTCGCCCGGTGCTCTCCTCCGTGGCGGTGGCGACTCTGTGGATTCATAAGGGGCAGCTCAATTAGGAGGTCCAGGCGCTGTCTAGAAACAAAACTGAGTAGCATTAAACAATGAGTTTTCTGTAATAAATAGCTGAAATCCGCCATAACTATCTTCTTGGTAAAGATACAGAAACAATTCGTTTTTCTTTCTTGAAAACAGGAGAAAAACACATAGCACTTCATTGACCCTGCTCTTCTGGACAGAGTCTAAAGCAAATTAAATGTTGGCAGCTGGAAAAGTTTACAAAATGACATAAATTTTAAATCACTCCCCAAGGAATAGTCTAAGCATATTTTTAAGAATGGGAAACTCTTCCCAGCCTTTCCTTTCCTGTAGGCCTTGGAAGTAACTAGTTTGAACCACTGACTCCACCTTCTGTCTAGGTCAGGCTTATGTATGTGAACTATATAAAAGAGAATACTCTGAATCTGACTCAGAAATGGCATTAATATGCCTTCCAAACTAAATTTCAGTACAAGATCTGGTTTCTGGGGAATGCTTCACAGCAGCACAGTCGTTAGATTTAACTGCGTGCTAATGTGTTTGATTAACGAGAAAAGCCTCTATTAATTAGCTGGGCATTTTCTGATGACTGTTTTTTCAGCAAGGTGTTGTGGGGGAACATTTGCAAGGTATGAGTTGTTATAATACTGTCTTACTTAGATTTTGTGCGTCTTGGTCACTCATTGTATGACTTGAGAAGCTAAAGGAGGAGGACGTGTCAGCCGCACCTCCGCTGACTTGATAAATAAAGCCTGGCATGTTAGTTTGGTTTGACCTGTATATCCAGTATTGATTTTCTTACATGTGACCTATGAAGGGGAAAGAGTGTTTGTGTTTCTTTATGATGTGGTAATGCAAGGCTGAAAACAAAGTGATTTTTTCCTGCTTGCCTTTCCCATGGGAAATCCAAGGTCTGTCGAACTTGTTCTTGCTGCGGGATAGTAATGATGGGAGAACGAGGCGATTACAGCATGAAAAGCAACTGGACTCTGAACCGTTGGAAAGAGAAATAGCATTTTAGGCTGATGGTTTAATACGCTGGGGACCAGAGCTTGTCCAGGTTGGGACTGGATTTGCAATGTAAAATAGCTGCAGAGCTGACAACTGTGCTACCTGAGCCTGGGGGGGAGCTGGAGATGACGGCAGGCTTGGGGAGTCCAGAACGATGCTGGCTGGGAACTCCTGCATGCACCATCACCCCGGGGTCTGTGGGGGGCCTGGGGATGGCAGGCAGTGGGTTAGCCCTGCCCCGGATCGGAGAGGAGAAGCAGGCAGGCACTGCTGAGGTGCTGGCAGGCAGGGGGGACTGGGTGGCGAGCAGCTACACATGCTTTCTTTTCCTTCCCCCAGAACGCCATGGTGTCTGTCAAGGAGCTGTGTGGGCTGCCGCCCATTGCGAGCCTGAAGCAGTGCATCCTGACCCTGTCCTCGCGGCTCGTGAGCAGCGACAACGTGCCCTCCGTTACCCTCTGCATGAAGGACGCGTTTCCTTACCTAGAGCCTCTGGGGACCGTGCCTGACGTGCAGAAAAAGGTCCTGGCAGCATACGACCTGGTAGGCACTTACCACTGCTACCTCCGCCTTTCCCCATGGTCGTGAACGTGGCAGGCAATGCTCGCTGGCTTTCACGTGCCCGAATGTTTCAGTTAAACGAATGAGGCTCTTCAAATGACTTAAGCTATGCAAAATTGTCCTTTAATCACCAAAATCTCCACGCTGGGCTTTTTATTGTTTGTTGTGGCTAGCACAGGGTTGGCACTTGATGAGGAACTTGGTTTACAAAAATAGCAGCAATTCAGTGTGTACTGGTGTCTGTTAGTCGTTGTCCTTGAGAAGCGGCAAGATTTGTGTGCTGCCCTTCACTTGCCTTCACACAGCAGAGGGCAAGGCCATTACACAGAGAGCTGCAGCGTGGGAGTTCCCAGGCAAAGTGGAGCCGTCCCCTTCCCAACGCCTTTCAGCAGCACTGTGAGCAGTGCCCGTAGCCCTGCCAAACCAAGTCGGTGTCGCTCTTGGGGAGGGCATTGCAGAGTTGGAAGGGAAGTTTTAAAATGCCCTTAATTTTGCATGAGGAAGGAAAGGGCAGTATGGTACAGGAATACTTACAAAAACGTAGAGAAATGAGCTACAATCGTTCCAGGTGAGTGGTGCTGCTCAGCCTTGTGTGACATGTCGCTGCTGTGGGTGACTGAGCAACAGCTGTATGTGACTTCCAGCAGCAGAAGTTGCTGTCGCATCCTGCCTCTCAGGCTACGAGACTGCCCCGTCGCTTCCCGTGCCTTAGCAGACCGTTTGCAGCCACCAATAGCAAGCTGCACAGTTTTGCAAACGCTGACTTAAGTATTACACTGTGACAACCGGACTAAATCAGGATGAATGTTCAGTGCACAGCAATTATTTCTGCAGCTGATGTTCGTAAGAAATAAAAAGGTGAAAGAGACCCTAAAGTGTTGCGAAGACTGATCGCGGCTTTGACCAGCTATCCAGTGCGCCAAATGCTCTCCTCCTTTCTGTCTCATTTTTTGCTGCTATAACACGCTTTTCAGGAGAAAATCAGCTTGGGGGGGAAGAGGGAGAAACTCATGTTGATTAAAAGACAAATACTAAAAATACTGTGAAATAACCCTTGGATTCCTTCCAGACTGGTTTATATTACTTGAAGGTGATTAAGTTGTGGTAATAAAATAGCAGCTGTAACAGTACCAGAACGAGATTTGCAAATCCAGTTGATCGCCATATGTTAGATTGGTTACTTCTTTTTTGATAGATCTGTTACGTGGTGTGATGTCTGTCTGAAAGAGAAAACACCACATAAGAAGTAAGAGATTTTTCTGTCTTTGGAGGCCTGCTTAATGGAGGTTTAACAAAATGAATGTGTCACCTCTTATCTTTGTAGTTATATACTGAAAAGTACACATGGGACATTTCAAGGCCTCCATTGTGCTTTGGAAACAGTTTTTCAATTTAAATAGGTGAAAGGCCTCTTTCGGATGCAGACAAAAACACTTGTATAACTGTTTTAAATAACGTTTGCTCTCACATTTGTCTCTGGTGGAGGAAGATGTACCGCAAATGCCAAGAGACAGCGGAAGGAGTTTAAAATCAGAGGTCTGAGAAAGAGAAGGGAATTCTTCCATGCCTGTGTAAGGGTTGATTTGAAATGTAATTCTGGTTAATGAGCGCATGATACTTCAAATTATTTTTACTTGCTTTGTCTGGCTGGGACTGCCTCTTACTTTGCTAAAACTATGTGCTTCTGAAAAAGCGAAAGCTAGATTTGATAAATGTTTTTGCTACATATTGGATGTCGCCTTTTGAGGCAATGCCAGCAGTAGAATATTTAAACCTGTTCAGCCTTTTCTGTGTTTAAAGAAATGAACTGTCTCTATCAATCTTGCTATTTGAGAATACAGCGTGAGGAGGAGTATGCAGTTTTAATGTTGAGAAAGAGCTCTTCCTTGCCGTGGTGTTACATCAATGATTTGATGTAATCCAGGGTGTATTTATTTTTAATAATATTTTTTTTTTCTTTTGGTGGTTTTTTTTGTGCAAATGAGAGCACAAGGAGATGTTGGTGAAAAGCAATATGAAATACTTTAGCGTGTTCTTTATCTTTATTCAACGTATACTAGAGTTCAACCTTTTAAGTTGTTGATAAATACGGCTTCAAGGAACTGGATCCGCAAGTGCTCACTGCGTGTCTTTAATTCCCCAGAAATGTCTCATCCCCTCAAAGCACTTTTTGCGTGAAGAGGCCTGACAGCAATTTTAAATGCGTAAAATAAAAGCTGTTGATGTTGATCTCTCTCTTGTATGAATGGGCTGTACTTCTTAATTCCTTGTACGGTAGAAAGAAAGTTTGGCCCTAAATCCCCTAGTGAGTAGCTGTAATTGTAAGTCTGCCTCGCTCTCTGGGCTCCACAGCACGGGTAGCGTGAGCGCTGGGCAAACCCTTCCTCACCTCCTCCAAAAACACCACATATTTCACATTCTTCAGAAAGTCTGCTTTAAAAATAACCTGTGATAAAAACAGCCCAAACGTGTTGAATTTTTTCCCCCTAGTGGAAATTGCCAACTGAACATAATCTCTTTTGTTTTTTTCCAAGGAAAGTATAAACTTTGCTCGTGTGTTTAATGAGGCATAGACAGAGCTGACACTCCAGGCAAATGAAGGTGCAAATACTTGGACACCTGCCACGGTGTTCTGGAAAACAATTAACTGTCTGTTCCCTCCTGCTCGGCCTTTGTCAGCAGGCGCGATGGACAAAGAGCAGTTTGTGCAGTTTGTTTGTTTTTTCCTGGGCAATTAGTTTTACCATTGTGTTCCACATTAAATATTTTCTTTCAAGAGAGGCCTTATTAGAATAAAATTTAACGTGCTTTGTTTAAGGAACCGGAATGATTTTTCAAGGCTCTGTTTATTTTTTTCACGGTCGCATTGCAGTGGTTTAGCAGAACTCAGTTGTTGCCGTGTCTTGTGGAGGGAGAGACTTCGTTGATGATACCGAGTTGTATGGGAGTTTCTGCAGAGGAGAGCAGGAAACGGGATTTGCTAAAACAAGAAACTAAGGTGGAACGTTAGCAATACACAGAAAACATTTTTGAAAAGTACGTCAACTACCAGAAATACAGTTTAGAATGGTTTATTTCGACTTACAGCTTTGGCTGATACCATACATAGAGTATGATGAATAGATTCTGGTAATGTTGTCATTGATTCCCACACGTACATCCTAGGATAGCGTAGCATGTCGCTTAGGGAGCAGTTCTTCATTCGTTTCTTTTCCTGTGAAGGAGGACTCTCCCTCTCCACCTGTGTGCTCCCCATCGTTGGTGGCTGGGCGTTGGAAGATGCTCGCTCAGGTGGGCAGCACCTGTGGTGTACCTTATAACCTGTCCAATGGACGCCAGCGTTCAATGATCACACCTGACAAAAGGAGATACTCAATGTGAAGAGAAGGGACGGGGCCCAGCTGGACGTGACAGATGGTTGAATTATTCACTGCAAACGGTTATCCCTTAAAGTTCAGATTTTTTTTTTGGTTGAGAATTTTTCAGAAACAGATTGTGGTTTCTCTTTCTGCACAATATATTAATTCACTGATGCGAGCATGCATGAACTCAGGGACACTTGTGCACTTTGCTTTTCAGTTATTGGTTCAGCATTATTTCTCCTCCAAGGTCAAATGATTCAATAATTTGCAAATCAAAAGCAATAAGCAAGTGATAATAGATGTTCTTGATTTTGTCAAATCTCCTGGCTCATGTGCATACAGAAATTTCTCTAGAAAAATAAAAGAAGCTCCACAAGTATCATACATGTTTTCAATTCATAAACAACAAAAAATGTAAAAAAGGTTCAATAGAGAAGCTATTTGTTACATAAACTGTAATTTGTTGACATTAACATTTTTTTTCTGTATCCAAACCTCTTTCCTGGAACTGATCTTGTTATTTTGGAGCAGACGGGTAAGGAAGGACAGCGTGCATGTAGGTGCTGTTGAGAGAAGGCAAGTTAGTTAAGAATGTCTCGGCCAACACGGAGATGGATTGGGGATTTTTGAGAAGTGATATCTGTGACACTGCTGGGGAGTAAGTCGATGTATTTAATGGCAGTGTTTTTGTTGACACAGGTATTGGTCCATGCACGCTAGCAGAAGCCTGCTGAGGTGTGTGTGGAGAGGAACTGCTCTTTGTCTGCTGTGCTTTCAGATTCAGTCTTTTGGGCTTTCTTCGTCTTGATGCAGGCGTGACAGCTCTTTATTCCCAAGGAGAAAGTCCATTTTCTCAGTTTATGTCAACGCAAAATGACTGAATAGATTTCTGTGAGCTTTTCCATTGAAATTTGTCTTTCAGCTGGGACAGAGTCATCTCCAAAGGAACATTTTCCACAATTCTCTGAGCAGCTGAAGTTGAGGGATATTGCAGAGCAGAGAGAGCATCCACTGCCAAGGACGTGTCATAATGCGCTGACGTCAAACACAGTCCAGTACATGGACATTGTCCTGAATTCATATCTGTTTTAAAGAGTTTTTTGTCCAAAATTGGACATAGACTGGAAAAGCAATTATCCTGTTTCTTTCTCTACTTCTTATAATTCTCTTAGTTACCCACCACTCTCACAGTTTCTCTTTCTGATAGCCATGTCCCTTAGTCCCTCCTAAAACAGGACCTGAAAACGATCAGATAGAACTTTTCTTACAGAATGAAGTTCCTCTTGGGTACTTTAGTTACTCTGTTTTAGCATAAGCACACTGAAAGCTGACCCCTTCCCCTGTTCCTCTACTGCTCCTATTTTAGAGAGGACTGGACTTCATGCACCAGATCACATCCTGCAACACTCTGACACCAGAAATATTTGTAAGCAGAAACATGAAATTGGAATTTAAGGTGAATTTTACTCAGTTCGTTCTGCAGTTTGTGGCAATAGGGTATTTCAGATGTTTCCAGCTGATGTAACCATCCCTGATAACTGTTCCTCTTACTGGGCTGTTGCAGAAAAACCTGGCTTGGAGCATAGTGGGACAGAGACAAGGCAGACTGGTGGCCAGCATTCCTTCCCACGTCGTGGTGCCACGTGCACATCCTTCCTTTTTTTGCGAGACTTGCTGGCACACGATTTATTGCCTGGCTGTTTCTTGTCCCAAACGTCTGCAAGAAATGCTTGATGCTAAAGAGGGAATCCTGTTCAAATTTTCATGAGCTCACTTTGTGCTTCAGCTGGTTTTCCAAATTGGTTTTATTTCTGTAGCCTTTTGTATTTTTTTTGGGGGGTGATGGGTTTTGGGGGTTTCTTGGTGGTTTTTTTTTTGTTGTTGGTTGTTTGTTTGTGGGTTGGGTATTTTTAGCAATAGAGGCACAAAATGGTGCTCCTTACCGAGGCAAAACTCTTTATTGTCAATGAAAGGCATAGGAGATTGGGACAACAGCCATGAGGAGCCACCTGAGAGAGTGTCTCCTTTTAGTTTGATCTTCAGTCAGTTTCTGTCCTAAACTTTAGAATATTTATGAGAGGATTCTTTGAACTGTCCCTTTTGTACCATTTATCTTCCCAGCAGGAGCAGTGCTTTAATTTGCCACCAGGAGTTTTTCCTGTCTTTTTTTGTCCTTTTTGGTGAGACTCTGCTGCGTTAATTTCCTCTCCCCTTTTCAGTTAGTAGAATAGTTTGTAATGAAAAGAAGAAATTCGTCTCTAGCAAAGGAGTTCATTAAAGGAAAAAGAAATAACATTTTTTGTTCAGTTTTTAGTGATCCTGTGATTAAACTGCCTTTAGTACAGACAAGAAATAAGCCTGTTAATTTGTTGTGAGTAAAAATATGATGCTCTCAGTGTTGATATTTTAAATTTCACTTAAAATTTATTTATCTTTGTAATTAACAGAAATCACAAAACATCATTCTTCCTGCGAAGCAATGAGATTTAAAATCACAGAATCACAGAATGGCAGGGGTTGGAAGGGACCTCCAGAGATCATCTAGTCTCTTATTGCATGCTATATTTAGACATTTAAGTGAGACAGGTCAGTTATATTTTCAGCCCGTGGTCTGTTTCGATTCCTGGGTCTCATATACCAGGCAAGAGAGAGCTCCCGGGCTTGTGCCAGCTCTTCCTTCCCATGCTGTTGCGAGAAACCGGCATGATCGTAACAGGGTGCTTCAGGTAGGTTGAGATGAATGAAGTTTAGACGTCTTGCTTTCAGCATTGTGTAAGAATATTTAAAATAAATGAGCTGTTTTGCAGAAAAAACCTAACCTAAGCAGATGAGGCTTTGTATTCCTCATTCACGTTAGTTTATTGAACGTGACATGTACTTCTGGGACTCGTGCCATGTGCATCTTTTGTCAATCTGAACAACCTCTTACTCACTTCTTGTTGTGAGACCATTTCTGGTGCTGCAGCCTCTCCAGGAGGGTTAGCACCTCCAGGACTCGCAAAAATCTTTGTGTCCTTGCTCCCACGGGAACGTGGCAGGGGTCCCTGATGGGAGGAGCGGGGCCGTCCTCTGTCCCCGCAGAGCTCTGCAACGCTGCAGCTGCCAGCGAGCACAGAAGGGACCCCATGCCCCCCTCACAGGTCTAGACCCTCAGGACGCAGAGCCCAGTACTGAAATTAGCAGGATCCTAAATGACGTCAAGATGTGTGGTAGTTTCTGCCATTCAGCCTTATTCCTTTCTGCTTACTCTAATAGGTATACACTGTTGGTCAGCAAGGCAGCTTTTAAAGTCCCTATACCAGAATCAGGTTTTGTGTGGTTTTACTCCTCCCTTTGTCTATTTTATCCTCATGTAGTTATGTTAAATGCATCATTCAGTAAATTTTATCGTCTTCTTTCTGACATGGGAAACGCAAGTTGTGCAGAGCAATCCTGCCAGCTTCAGCAGCTGCTAAAAGTTTCCTCGCTGACTCCAAGTGGACCCAGATACCAGCATCCGTCCTCTCAAGATTGCTTTTTAGTATGTGTTGCTTAGAGGTTAATCCCTTGAAGCCCAGCGTTCAGGAGTTAACACTCTGGTGGAGCATGAGTTTCCTGAGGGAGTAGGATGTCTCTCGCTTTTTGAGAGGCACTCACTGAAGCGAGTTTGCCGTTTGGGAGCTGACATTAAACAGCAGCCTGATGGGTTCCAGGCAGATGGCTGGGGCTTACACAACTGCTCGAGAGCGCTGCTCAGTGTGGGTCTGAGCAGAGTAAAGGTGCGTGGAAATTCGTGCCGCAAACATCAGAAAGCTCACTCTTCATATTTGAGACAGATTGGTGGATTTTGAAACGTTCATGGCAAAACTGGGTTTTAAAATCTCAAGCTATTGTGTGATTTGTGGGGTTGCCTTCCCAGCGGAAAATCCCACAGCCCTCCATGTTGTGTTTAGGTCTTCTGGTTCTTGTCCTGGCACCACGCGAAGTAGGTGACACCCCAAGCAGGATTTTAGATGTGATGTCAGCTGGAAAAGCGTGGGACCATTCAGACTGGGAGGCTGTGCACTCATTTCAGAACCAGTGCCAAAAAAGAAAAAGGATGTCTAGATGCCATGACACAGGACTGTGAGCAGGAGCTGTTGACGAGCAGAGCCACGGTAGCAAAGTCTCCCAGGGGCTGACAGATGGGACCAAGCAGAGGCGTTTATGGCCAACATAGAATCATAGAATCATAGAATGGTAGGGGTTGGAAGGGACCTCTAGAGATCATCTAGTCCAACCCCCCTGCTAAAGCAGGTTAGCCTAGAGCAGGTTACACAGGAATGCGTCCAGGCGGGTTTTGAATATCTCCAGAGAAGGAGACTCCACAGCCTCCCTGGGCAGCCTGGGCCAGGGCTCTGTCACCCTCACAGTAAAGAAGTTCCTCCTCATGTTCAGGTGGAACTGCCTGTGCTCCAGTTTGTGCCCATTGCCCCTTGTCCTGTTGCTGGGCACCACTGAGAAGAGTCTGACCCCGTCCTCTTGACACCCACCCTTTAGATATTTGTGAGCATTGATCAGATCTCCTCTCAGCCTTCTCTTTTCCAGGCTGAACAGACCCAGCTCTCTCAGCCTTTCCTCATAAGAGAG
>VZSC01010121.1:0-22184 GCA_013398225.1 Steatornis caripensis | reverse complement strand
TCACCAATGCTCTGCAGGAACCTCCTGGACTGTACATGCCTGGCTGTGTTGTTTTTCCAGCAAATATCAGGGTGGTTGAAGTCCCCCATGAGCACCAGGGCCTGTGACTGTGAGGCAACTTCCAGCTGTCTGTAGAAGGCCTCGTCAAGTTCCTCTTCCTGATCAGGTGGCCTATAGTAAACACCCACAACAGTGTCGCTTATATTGGCCTGCCCTCTAATTCTTACCGATAGGCTCTTGACTCGTCCAGTTGCTCTCTGACATAACGAGCAACTCTACCACTATGCCTTGCTGGCCTGTCCTGCAAGGACAGCTGTCCTGCTGCATTCCTGGCCAGCATCCTCCACTGCAGCCGGGAACCCTGCCAAAACTGCTGCCTGCTGTCCTGTGTCCAGTGTGAAAGGATGTGCAGGGCACCAATTTCTAGCTGAGGCTCTCACCTGCTTTTACCAACATTAGATTGAATACCAACAAATTGTTAACATTAATTCCAGTAAACAGTTACTAATAACTTAGCTTTTTAGTGACCTTTAGAATGTTTACTTAGTAAATATCCCCCAAGGTGCTACCTTGTGTGTAAGTGAAAACATATGAGAGGGGAAAATTTAAAAAAAAAAAGAAAAAGAAAGGTGAATTTTCAGATTAGTTTGGCTGTTTTTTGGGAGTTCTATCGGTTCTGTTGCCAGTGTTTGCACAGAATCCATTCAAGAGCGTCTATTATGATGTGCTTTAAGAAAAAAAAAAACAAAACCAGGCCAAACCAAACAAAAAACTCCACACCTTATGCTGTAATTTTATTACTGGATAGCAGTTACTTGCCAGTTGCACTCTTGTCTGTATGAATCAGTCCCTGGTTCTTCAAAGTGAACACCCAGGCTTCGTCTTTGCGCTAGCCCGTTGTTACAGTTATTTACCGCAGCGTTAGCAAGCAGCAGCTCGTGTCTGCTGAAACTGCACTCGCAGTTCTTGTTGGGAGCAGAGTCTGGCCTGTCGTGTAGAGATACCAGGTCCTGCATGCTGCGTTACCACAGGTGGCGAAGACACCATAGGCTGGCCAAAATCGTGTATCATAGTTGGCCCAGGGTATATTATTTCTACCTAGTGCATTATTTCCTAGAGGACCCTGTGAGAGGGAATGCTAAGCAGTGGGCTAAGGGCGTCCTCTAACCCCAGTCACTGAGCTGAGGTACTCTGAATCCGTTCTCAGGATTGTCATGGGACAAGAGCTGCTTATTTTTGTCAAGATTACTGCCGAGCAGGAAGACAGGAATGGGTTAAATTCTGCTATATGATCTGCTTTTAATTGTTTGTTCTTGCTGAGCTGAGAGCAGTGAGACTTTGATGTCAGCATCAAAGGAGCGAAGGGCTGTTCTACCTACTCTGCATTAAGGGAAAGTTGACATTCTATTGCCACTTTTCTCTTAAAAATTGAATGTAGTATCTTCACGTCTGAGAACCCTAAAACAAGCATGCCAGAAACTCCTGGGAGTGGGCCCAGTAGTTGGAGGAAGATATGGTCACATTTAGATTACCAAATTGCATGATTCTCAAGCTTTTTTTGTGCATGATAGGATAATTTCCTGTGGCCATGTACATATATGTATGTGTATGTATATTAAAAACTCTCACAAGTCCAGTTCTACTTCAGAGATCTGAGCACAGGAGAGTCAGCTGTTCTGGATATCCTGTCCCAGCTTGGATGCGTTGACCTTGCTGGGCAAAACCTTACCACTGGGTAGGAAGTACAGGCACAGACCCACGGGGAGCCAAGCCCAGGGTGAAGGGTGTACGGGGCGCAGCGCCCGCAGAGATGCTGGCAGCACCTGGCTGCATTGGGCTCTGCGGGCACTGCCTTGTGGGCCCCACGTCTGCAGGGGATGCGTGTTTGGCCTCTGGCTGCCTCTGTGCAGATTCTCGGGGGTTTCTTGCTCTCTTTACTGCTCAGACCAACCATAGCATTTGTAGTTGGCAGCTGAAAGGCTCCTTCAGTACGAAATGACTATGTGCTGTGGTGCAGAAAAGCCAGAGGGCGGATCGAAATTGTCATTTCTTTCTAGATGACAAGTGAAAATATCAAAGAGGAAAAAATCAACATGATGCACAAACAAGCAAGTAATAAGAATGAAAGGCAAAGGATACTATTGAAAGTAATTTCAATCTCCAGCATATCCACTGGGCATGTTCTCTTAAAAAACAGTTTTGCACTCTGTACATGTATCAGGCGTTTTTCTCTCTGCCCGTGAAGCTGGTAATGGATTCAGTTTTTCTCATGTTCTTGTTTATATCAAAGCAAAGGCATAGGTATTTTTATTAAACGCTGCCTGACTTCATAGGTTTGATGATTAGAAATGAAGATGGCACGAGAAGCAAGATTTGGATCTGAATTTGTCCAGAATTTGGAAGTTTGGGTGTGACAAGTGGAAGCATCTCTCCTCCCTTGTATCTATTAAAACAATAAGACATGCTAATTTGCAAGTGTTAATTTAATACTGTTATACTGTCTTCCGCTAAAATCATCGAAACCTACTGGTTGTGTTTTCGTATTTAGTATGTTTGAAAGTAGGAAGGCTTTTAGCAGTTGTAGCATTTTGGCAAAGCTTTCAGATGGTGGCTTCTGTAATTTGAGGATGTAACGTTAGGCAGTATTCAGTTTGCTTCATTCCTAATTGACACTGCTCTCATGCTGCTTGGATTTTATTGGAGTTTGTGGTCTACATCCCGGGAGAGTGAGATTATTCTCAGGCATAGTTTGCTATACAGCATGTTCTTGCCTTCTGTAACAGATGTATGTACACCTTTTGCAGTTTTGCAGAATATAGCATTGGAACAATTTGCTTGCTTGCCTGGGCTTCTGAAGGGTTTTGAAAGGTTTGTTACCGTCAAAGGAGAATAGCATTTGCAAGAAAGGAGGCTCAGGAAACTTGTCACGTAATGGACTCTTCATCTCTTTGCTGTTAATGGGCTACTCTAGACAGATTCATAAATATGAGTAGCTCTTGAAACTTGTGAGTAGGCTCGTTGAAACTGCCTGCCTCTTTTGATTTTGTTTTCTTTTTCTTTTAAACTTCAACAGAAATGTTGAGGACAGGATAGGATTTGGGTCTGAATTTCTCCAAAGAGAAACTCAAGAAATACTGTAGCTGTCTGAACTGCTGTAGTGCATAAAGTTCAGCACAGGCCCAAGTACTTCCTGAAATCAGTGCTGTTCATGACTTGGTAACATTTTTGATATCCACTTATGTCAAGGACTACACTTATTTCACATGTATTTCAAGAATAGTACTAATTAGAAAGGGCTCAGTTTCACGTAGAATGAATTTTGTTTGTCTGCTAACTCTGCTTTCTTCTGAAATCACTTGTGTTTCCTTCACATTATTTGCAGTGGTGTCTCACTGGTGTAAAACAGCTGGTCTTTAACTTCTAGAGCAAAACATTTTCTGAGCAACTGTCACTTAGCTTGATACAGATCTGGGAGCCCTGATAGGAAGGAATGATCCAATCTTTATAGTGCTGCTTGCAGAGCAGAGCTCTTTTTAAGTTTGAACCTTTGTACTTTTCTGTGGACTAGATGTTGCAGAAAACCCTAGTAATGCTGCTCTTCTTCCGTTTATTTTCTGACAGATGATTCAAGAGAGCAGGGTTCTCATCGAGACGGCAGACATCACTCACGACAAGATTGTTCAGTGCCAGAAAGCAGGTAATCCTTCCTTATTGTGCGGTTCTTGGTGGGAGATGGGAAATGATGTGCCATATTTACTTACAGTTTGTGACTAACGCAGTATCTTTCACCTGGTATTTAAGTGAGCGTTCTGGTCTTTTCCTGGCAGACTCCACCCTCCTGAAGGCTCATCCTCCAGTAGCAACGCAGGTGTGGGATCAGGGAAAAATCCTCAGCTTAAAAGCTATTTCTCCACCTGCAGTACAGCTCTGAAATGTCCAACAGCATTTAAATTAGTCAAATCAACTAGAAAAGCATTCACTTAAATGGGAATGAGGGCTTGCTGCCTTTACTGAGCTCCAGTCTCTACCACAATCGTTCCTTTAAACACAGAGGAGGCGAGAGGTTTTGAAAGCCACAGGACACGCTCTGTTGCCTACTTTTACTTACTTTTGCTGTTTAGACGTTTGTTTTAGACCTTGGAAACTTATGCCAGTATAATTCCATCGTATCACAGTGAATCTGTGCGGCCATGCATTATGTACATGAGATATATATGGGAGCAAACCACTGTAAGTAAGCCTGAAGTAGATCTTGTGTTGCTGGTGTATTGTACTGGATGTCTTTATCTGAACTAGGGCTCTGTCTCTTGTGCACCAGTAGAAAGGGAAGAGGTGGTTTCAGAAGTGGCCACCCTCTGCCGCAGGTTCACACTCCTTTTTCAGGATGGTAGAAATCACCAAAGTGTCTCTGATTCACAGTTCAGATTATTCATGCCGACTGCTCTTCATCACTTGTTCGGGGTAGCAGGCTAGGCTCTGAACTGGAACATGTCTCCTATAATTTCCACTGATACGCAAGAATAAGCCCTGCTAGACAGATAAGAGTCCGCGTTTGGTGTTTTTAAGCCTCTACAACTAAATCCATCAGCTTTCATGTATCAGAAACCATGCTGAATAAATACATGCAGTGTATTTCTATTAGGGGTTTACACTACAGAAATTAAATATGTTTTCAGTTCATTTAGTTGTACAGCTGCACCTTTGTTAACCTGTACCAAGCCTTGAAGGTCAGCAGTGCAAACACCTTGCTACTGTATTTAATTTGTGTTCTTGGGCATAGTCTTCTAGGACCACAACAATCATAAATACTATTGTTTCTGATAGGCATTTTTGGATTTGGCAAGTGACACAGGCTACAGCCATTTGGTTCCATTAAATCTAAATAATGAATGAAACTGATGTTTTGTAGGAAACCCTTTAATTAATCTTTTTAATTAGAGGGAATTTGGAAACTGTTACAACAATAACATTTAACTGATTTTTATGTGGTGCAAGAGCAGGGTGGAGCCTAGTGCTTGCTCTTTGAAATTCAGAGCTCTGGAGCCATGCTGGCGCTGTGGTAGCAAAGGGAGGAGAGGCGAGCAGCTGTGTCTTGCTGGATTTCACAGGCCTCACCTTGTGTCATGCCTTGGCTTCTGTGTATCTGCGTAAGCGGCAGAAATGTCCTCAGGCCAAAGCTTTCATCGGGTGCCGAGGGTATAGGAATGGGACAGTGACAGGAAAATGCAGCACCGGGGGTCTTTCTAGATGGTATAATTTAAGAGCAATACTTTGCACTACATTATGCAGACCATCAGCAGCATCAGCTGGCTTTCTGCTCACCTGGCTGTGTTCAGAGGGAGAAGGAAGCGCAACATTTGCCTGGGCAGTGGCGTCTTTGTTAGCAGAGGACTGGAGATGGGTGTAGAGAACACGATGCAGGACCATGCCACCGTGGTGATGTACAGAGTTTCATGCAGTTTCCTTCTCCTTCCTTCCCCCAGCAAAACCATGAATTTCTCAAGTTTGTTCTGTGCACTGCTGTATCTACTTGTATGTTCATTTGTTTTGCTTTGTTAGCCTTCAAATATCATTTCTGATTGAGAAGAAGGCTGGAGAGATATGAAGTGCTCTTCTGAAGAAGCCTCAGGATTTAGACAAAGGAAGGGAGCAGGAGAGCGAGCATCCCTCACCGCGCTGAATTGCCAATTAGTTTGTTGCAAATGTTACCCAGGCAAATTGTTAAACAACATGTTCAATGTGGCAAGACGAAGCACTCAAAATTAAGAGGTGTCAAGAGGTACGATTGCCTGTGACATTGTCCTTCGCCTCACTCCAGTCCTGCTCCCTTTGAACATTTATTCCCACCAGACCTGTGCTTCACAGCATAGCCTGTTTCGATCCGGGCTCGCTGTGCCACGGGGTCCTGCCCACTCCCCTAGATGACTTCTCCGGTGGCTGGTTTTGTTGGGTTTTTTTCATGTGCAGTCTCAGCCCCTGTCCGCAGCATCCTGGAAGACTGAACTGCTAAATGTTTTCCTTGGTGCTCCTACCCGCAGCCTAACAAATGTGAGTGTCTCGCTCTCTCCAGGGCAGCACTGTCTCCAAGTTACCGGTGGGGAAGTGAGGTCCACAGGAAAAAATAACTAAAAGGATGCTGCATAAAGGCAGGGCTGTCCAAGTGCTGCTGAGCACCATTAGCCTTCATATCTTTTTGCAGGACAAAGCAAGTAATTTGCAGGTTTTCTTTCACTTACTGAAGTAATTTGTGAGTCAGTTGACACGAGGCATACCTGCAGGGGAGTCTTGCTTGGGATGCAGTTACTTAGACTGTTTTCCAAAGGAAGCACTGCAGAAGCTCTGTTACCCTGCAGAGGCAAAACTTTGTGAGTGGGCAAAGTTTTGGAAAATAAACAGTAGAGAAAGCTTGCATTGTGTGGTGTTGAACTGCCTCAGCGTTATCGAGCTCCTGGAGTCAGTGCAATGCAAGAGGAAGCCTATTGTGAGTCTTCCAGGAGCGCTTCGGACAAGCTATGCCAAGTGCAAGCCTGCCTTGGGCTGTCAGAGAACGGACGCCTTCAGCAACCCACTGAACAGCCCTCTGCATCTGCTCCGTGCAGGAGTTCTCTCGATGGGCATTTCTTTGAAGCTCGAATTTGCAAGTGACATTTACCTTAAAATGTTAGGGGAGGGAAAGCTAGGAAAAATCTGGAGGTGGAACTTGTTTTGCTCAGCCAGGATAGGCTTCAGGCGTTTTGGAATGATTCAGGGCCGTTTTGGTACAAATTAAGGGAACACGAGCAGCTCTGTCCATTTTGTCTCTTAATCCACACCAGACTCGGAGAGATGTTTGCATACACTGTGCAAATCTTGTGGAATTGGTGGGCTAACTGGACTCGTCAAGGTTTTTAATCTGATCCCAGATTTCCTGAATTCTTGTATCCAGCAACAAATTTGCAGACATTTGCAACAGAAACTGGCACTGAAATGTAACAATTCCCAGGGCTGTGGTTGGAACTCTGGGTTCTCCAGGCAATCCTGTGATTAGCGGTATGCGTTTCTGACATAATTTATAATTGTGAAGTGAAAGGGCTTTTCTGTATGACTGTGATTAAGATTAATGAGGAGCTGTGCATTTGAGTCTGTATTTGCTGTGCTGAACAGGTATCTTCCATGTCAGTCAGGCTGCCTTCCAAGGTACAAAAGTCATCTATTGAAGGAGAGTGACAAGCGATTGCCTTTTGTCGCAATATTGCCAGCAATGCAGATTGCAGGCAGAGGCGCTGGAGGAGTGCTTGTGAGGGGACCAGGCGCGTGCCTGCATGGGGCCCCAGCACTGAAAACGAGAGTTACATAAAAAGTGGAAGCACAACTGCGAGATTGCACACGAGTCTCTTTTCTGGAAGATGCTTTCCAGGATGGGGTCATAACAGGGAAGGAGGGGAGACATAGACAGCGGTTGTAGGACATACCAGCTGTGAGACTAAAAATGCTCACTGCGCGTTTTATAGGGGAAATCAATCATGCACTGCGTGATGTAGCAATCTGTATTTTTAGGAATGGAATTCCACGAAGAGCTTCATAACCTCGGGACAAAGGAAGGTTTGAAAGGAAGAAAATTAAGCAAAGCCATTGAGAGTTTTGCATGGAATATCACAGTGCTGAAGGTAAGCACGGAAAACACCACCTTGTATCTCCTATTAACTCTATAAGCAAACCTTTGCTCTTTTAGCTCATCTGTTTGCACTGTCTTACTAATACTGAAGCAACATTTTGTTTTAATGGGATGTATAAATTACCCCCAATTATTGAGATTTATCAAATATATGTGGTTACACCTCTGGTTTGGAAGCTGTTGAAGGGAACTTATCGAAGCCTGAACAAAAAAGGAAAGACAGTTTGTGCCAGGGGAATGCCCAGGGACCTGTTTTTGGTTATCTGTTCTGCCCTGCACACCTGAACGTGACCTGAATGGGGTGACCGTGTCTCAGGCACTTGTTCTGTGAAATGTAAAATGAGGACTAGAGCATCTCTTTGGGAAGGGCCAGGGCCAGGGGGACCGTCATGAAAAAACACAAGAAATACTGTAGATCCTGCAGAAATGTCAGGGTTGTGTTTCAGAAGCGGAGCATTATCCCAACACCTAAAAAAGGGAGAGATAAAAATCCCGCCATCCTGGCTGCACAGTGACACGCTGCTCAGTGGGCACGTTACCAGGCTTTAGCTACTGTTTGGCACTGACCAGTCACAAATTGCCACAGTAGCTGGATGTCTGAGCCTGGGTGAAGTTACCCAGGGACAACCGAAGATGAGGAGAGGAGAGTTGTCTGGTGCAGCCGTAACAGACGGCAAGGAGGAGACCTGAACCAAGCATTCAGGTTGTTAGCATTCAGCTCACGCCTTCTTTCACAGGCTCATTTGCCACCTTGCTCTGATAGATCACACTTTGATTTCCCCTTGCTCTCTCCCTGCTGCTCCCTCCCTCCGGCTCCCATTAAGCAGATTGCCCTGTCTGACAGCATCTGCCTGTGACGCCCCAGTGCCTTTCCCTTTGCTGGCATCCCAGGGCGAGCCAGCTGATGCCAGGGATTTTTTACAAAAAGTTCCTCATCAAATATACACCTAAACATAACATGCAACAGCGGTAGCAAAAGTAGTAGTAGATGCATGCTTCAGCGTTGTGAAGGTGGAAAGAACACTAACACATCCTGACCAGGAGAGGGAAAAAGGAGTTGGGAATGAAGAAGCTGAGGGGCAAAAATGGATGGGAGAGGCTGCTGGTAGTAGAAGAGGGGTTAGAGAAGACCTGGGAGACACCTGTGGTTCCTTGCTTACCTTGATTCACCATGAGAGACAGGGAAAGTGGGTAATAGAGTCAGTGTAGGCTCAGTTAACAGGACCTCTGACGGAGGGAAAAGGCAACCAATTCAAACATGATGGAAGGGACTGGCCTTTTCCACACAGCATAATCGAGGCAAGTAGCTAAAGAGGGGAAAAAACCCCAAACCACCAGGCAGTTCTGAACGTTAATCTGAATACCTTTAGCTGTGTTAGGTAAAATAAATGCCTCGTGATCGGAGTCACTCTGAACACGGGCAGGGTTACTCCAAACTTTTAAATTTTTATGTGTTTGTCAAATGAGAAGTTTGGACCTCTGAGGGTGACCTGTGATTAATGAAGGTACAGGGTACCAGAGAAGCATTTCCCATGAAAAGTAATTGCTGCCCAGCACGTGTTGTCAAGATATTAAAGAGCATTTCAAACATCTAGTCAAGGTCAAGGAATAATTGACATGTTTCATTTCTAAGCTGCGACTTCTGTTTTACCTTTCTCACATAATAAAATATTTACAGAGTTTGTGGCAACTACCCAGAGGTGTAAACACACATGAAACACCTTTTCATTCTGACTAGCGTGCAACTCAGTGATGAGATTAGGCAGCTGGGAATGTGGTTGTACCTCAGGTGTCTGATATGAGACCGTCAGTCATCGTTCTTGTTTTTTGACTTCTTTTTCCTTAAGGAATACTGTATTTCAGTGACCCTACCCATAACAAGCCTATTTGCCTGTTACAGCTGAATCTCATGTTTGGCACTGACTCTCCCCTGTGTGCTGGTGAGAGCTCCCCAGGAGGATTTGGCGAGGAGAGACTGACAGACAACCCTGCCCCGCTCAAGCCATCGGTGTCCTCCGTGTGTCTAGTCTCAGGGTGGTCGCTACAAATATATTTCACTAGATGTTGGTAAAGTGATGTAAGAAAAGAAAGAATAGCCTGTAATATCTCGCAAATGCATCAGCTGCTTTATACTAGATGAGGTGAGAGAATGGCAGAACACCGAAGAGAGAAAGCCTCTTTGTGTGCTCGGGGTTGTTGTTGGAGGCAATTACATCATGCGGCAGCAGTCAGTTTGTGTGAGGTGCCCATGAGCAATAGCAGGTATTATGTTGTGCTTGTGCCTGTGAGATGATTAATAGTCTTTTCCTAGGCTAGTGAAGCCAAGGCATAGTTAATTAATGTATTTCTTTACAAATTCTCATTGCAATAGGTAAGCTTTGAATACAAAGAGGGGGTGCAATAAGAAATTGCTACTGGCAAAATAATTAAATCGTTACAGAGTGCAAGATTAAAGTATATTTTATAAAAATCATAACTGTGAGCATTCTTCATGTTTAAAAATGCCCTGGGTTACTTTTATGAGGTACCTAATGAGAATGAATCAAAACAATATGTCATTTTCTTCCTTAGTTTATATAAACTTAATTACATATTAGTAATACCCACTAGAAGGACAAACTCTTTGCCAGAACATAAAAATGGTAGTGAGAACAGGGATGTTATAACTTGGCGACAAACTAACAAGTCAACTTTGACATTCATGCATATTTTTAAAATGTCACATCTTCCTGTTTGGCCCCGTGTCGTGTAAAATACTGTCAGGCCCGCAGTCAGTAATGCTGAGAGGCACAATGTAAATGCTCTAGGCAGAAGAATCATGTTCTCACAGCAACATTACAGGAACGGTTATGATCCCTATTTTAATCTCGCCTTCATTTTTATTTCCATGCACCACCATCTCTGTGCCGCTGTTTTCCTTTCTGTATTTAATTAAGGGCCAGTAAAATGCAATGGTAGCAAAAGAAATGTTGTGTTTACCACCTCACGGGGGCCGTGGTGCTGGGAACCACTTGTTTCGTCCTAACAGGCAGGCAAAACCGCTCAGCTCAGCCGAGGTGGCTGTCCCGGCCTGACTCTCTCTTTTGCCACAAAAGTTCACAATTAATTTTCATGAGATGTTTCCTGTTTTTAAAATAGGTGACTGTCCATTTCACGGAGTGAAGGGTTTCACATGCGTGGGTGGGCTCATGCTTGTTTCCCCCCAGATGCTGGTATTCCTCCTGCATTCCCTTGGCGAGGTGACCTCCTCCCTGGCGCGTGCGGACGCTTCTGCAGGCAGGTGCAACCTCCTCCTGCCTGTGCTTGGAGAGATGGCGGTGCTGGGCATTGTAAGGCAGAAGCTGAGAAGCCTCGTTAGGGCAGTTCTGGCCTTGAGCTAATGAGTCCTGCTGAGAGCTGGGACATAACCATTTGCGCTTGGTGCTGCCATAGAGCACTAGACTGCTTTCAGGTCAGGCTCGCTCATGTACGTACAGGTGATGTGCATGCAGGGCCAGCTCGGGGCTGCTCCCAGCCCTCTTGGCTGCCCTTCTGCCTGCTCCACCTGCCTTTCCTGCGGGATCTTGTCCAAGCGTTTTCTGGTAACTGAGGCACTCTCAGCTTCTGTCAAATGTGCAAACCGCTGATTTAAGGACTGCTTTTTGAGTTTCTGAGAATGTTTGGGGGAAAAAAAGTTGTAGGCTGCAAAACTGTTCTCCTTGCTGAGGCAAAACTGTCACGGACTGCCAGGAGGCATTTACTTGGGCAAAGAAGTTGGGATCCACCGGAGTCCTAAGAGCCTGGCAAGTAAGCCAAGCAACGTTCAAGTGTGGTGACTATGGTTCAGATTTCTTGCTCTCACATGGACACGCCTTGTCTGTCTGCAGACATATTTTGCTGGGCTATTTGTGCTTTGGTGGATCAGCACATACAAAGTCTAGGAACAATACCATCAATTGCTTGCCCGCATGTTGATAGTAAATGCCTAAATAGTTAATATACCAACATGCTGATTTATTTATAGACAAAACATGGGAAGACAAAGAAAAAGTGACATTTGCTGTTTTGGTCTTCTGCTGAAGGGGAAAACACCCAAATGTTTGAATCTAGTTTCTACTTCTAAATGAATTCATGTTTTTTCAAGCCTTTTTTTGCTGCCCATGGTAAGATTCTGCCTCTGCTGCCATAAGTGTGTTCTGTCTTACTAGGACTCCAACTGTTAGTGCATGCTGTAAGACATAAAGTGGTTAAATTTTTAGGGATCATTTCAGCACCCATCCATGAGTGTATGTGCTAATTATCCTGCATTTAAATTAATGCTGATTAGATGTATAAAGAGAGAGGCTGCTGAATGCAGAAGGCGTACAATTATTAAATTACTAATGCAGTTCACTCTTTGGGGGAGAAATCCACAATTTTATGATGTAGTCGTGATCAGTGTTGGCTCTGGTGTAAGTGGTTTTATGCAGCAAAACTCTGCACAAATAGCAATTTTGGAGAATCGTGTCCACAAATGACCTGTTTCTTCGTCACAGTCATTTGTGACAATCAGCCTTCAGTTGCTTGGGAGACCTGCAGCATCCAGACTTCTCACTTGTGTAGCAGAGCCCCAAATGTGCACTTTGAGGCTACTTGCAGAGATAAAAGCCAGACTTCTGGAAGACATACATACAGACAGCCATACACTTATCTAGCTTCTCCTAAACTGAGCTGAATTTAGCATCACTACAAGGTACTGGTTTTCTTAAGGAAGAAAAGCAACATACCAGACTGTGGTGGTTATTCTAAAGCACCTTATGCATGGTGGTACCACGCAGTGTTGCTGCTGATCTTTGGAAGAACTAGGTCCGTTCACAGCCTTAATTTAAGGATTATTATAGTGCACTATGGGAGTATTTTTAATGGATACTCTTCAGTACTCTGTACTATCTTGTAAGTCAGAATTATTTGCGTCTTTTCACATCAGTCCTTTTTCCTGTAGATAGGCAAGAGCCTTGGCTTTACTCCTTGGCATGCTACAGAGCAGAGAACAGAGCAGCATGGCAGTATCTTGAGGACATTTCATGTAATTAAGCACAATGTTAACAATATATTCTACCAGATGTCATGTAATTCCTGCCAAAGGTTTTGCACGACAATTTACACTATCTAGATCTTAAGCGAGAGCACAGTGAATTCATGAGCCCCTGTAAAGCTGCTGCATTCCACGTACCATATATTTCTTTCCCTGTAAGTGTCAGTTAGGCTTCCCTCTGCCCCCTGAAAAATTCGTCGTATCTTATGTCCCTCCTTTTCCCGGCATCTCTCTGTGGACATAAGTGCATCGGAACTCAATTTGTGAAGCTGCAAAAATAGATGAAATGTAAGCCATAGTGGCTTAGCAACAAATTCTTGTGATTTGCTGTCATCTTGTGACAGTGATAGTCCAGCAAGAGCAGCAGGCTGGAGTGGTTTGTGTGGCATGGAGACTTCCTGCTTGTCTTTGTATACAGGGCTCATTGTATTATTCCATGTCTACTCACCTCAAGATCTCCCTATGTTTTAAATGTGGTTACCCCAAAGGCTCTTTTCCCGGAGAGGCTAAATGTCTCTCCCGCTGTCTAGTCCCCACGTTGTTTGCATTTCTTTTGTTGATGCAGTTCAGAGTGGTGTTCCTGACGTTTAAACTGCTCCAGACTGTGTGCCCTGGCTACTTTTGAAGGATCTGCTGCCTGGCTCCGAGGCCAGCTCAGCTACAGCTGAGGTTGGCTGAGCCAATCCGTCTGTGATGGGGTGACAGATTTTACAAACATATGAGGAAATGCAGAGCTGCTCTAATTGTTCACGTAGTTGCTGGTTTGTGTTGGTCTCTTACACATGAACTGAAGGACAAAAAGGAAAAAAATAACGCGAAACAGCNGAGGTTGGCTGAGCCAATCCGTCTGTGATGGGGTGACAGATTTTACAAACATATGAGGAAATGCAGAGCTGCTCTAATTGTTCACGTAGTTGCTGGTTTGTGTTGGTCTCTTACACATGAACTGAAGGACAAAAAGGAAAAAAATAACGCAAAACAGCTGTCTTTCTGCAAGAGTGCTAAAGAGAAGGTGAAAAGGTTCAGCAAGGTCAACATCCATTTATTGTTGTAAATACCGACCTCCTTAGCTTGAAGCAGTTTATTTAAAAGTAGAGGGAAAGGTGAGGAAGGAGATAGGTTTAGTTTGTTCCTTATGGGGCGCGCAAAAAGTCTGGAGGAGCGGTGTGGGGCTGCAACCTGTTCCTGGGCGCTTCGCGTGCTCTGAATGCGGTGGGGAGTGCAGTGGAGGCTCCCAGCTTCCGAGCTTGCTTAGAGGGCAAAGCCCGTGCTCCTGACCCTCAGGCCGTGCCGCAGGGCTCCTCCATCTATGTCTAAGATTTTTCTGGGATAGGGGGGTTTAGAGTCCTTTAAATGATACTGAGTTACAAGATAAGGAGGTAAAAGTGTGCGATTCACAGGCAAAGCTGTTTTGATCAGTGTGCTTTGTAAAGCAGCAGAACCAAACTGTGTAATTATTAGGTAGGTGGATCCTTCTTGTACCTAGCAGAGTGCTCTGCTGATCTGGTTGGTAAATGCCTCCTCCAGCGCTCCCCCATACTGCTCACAGCACTGGCTTTTGCCTTTTTTCCCAAGCCCAAAGGCAGGAACCAGGGCTCTCTAAAACACACTTAGTGGATTTTGTTAGTTGCATCTGGTGATGGAAACTTCTCAAGTTACTTCAGCAGCGTGAATCAGGGTAAAAGGAGTGTAATCCCAGTCTCCCAGCACTACTAGTTAATCAACTGGAATACCCCTTTCTTCTTGGCCGTCAGCCACGCTTGCTCCGGGGAGGATGTAGTGAGCAGTCCCCAACAAGGACAGCACGGCCTCTCTGGGTACCTGGCTGCTCCCTGCAAGCTTTTGAAGCCCTAATGGCGTTTCTGACAAGGTCTCTGTTTTCTTGGCCGAGGCAAATTTCAATACATGAATCGGATTTAGAGCAAATTAAATATTCATGTGTGTTTGAAATATACATGAAGTCCACCCAGGCAATCTTAAATCTGCAAGTACCAAATTCTGACAACAGCAGGGACTAATGGGGGAAGGGAGGGCGACAATCACCAGAGTTCACAGCTCTTGCTCCTTCATAGTACTGCAAGTTTCTGAGGAGATGTGTTAGGGCATAGAGTCCCAGGATGGCTTGACAAAGAGGAGAAACTTTGTCCCATATTAGTCAGTTATTCCTCGGGTTTTGACCAAATATCACAGCAGCAGTGTTTCACTGACCGGCAAGAAGCGATTGTCCAGGTGTTCGGATCAGGCAAGGTCGGCGTTTAACCGTCCAGGCACAGGGATCCACATGCACCTGCAGTCACCTGCCTGCAGCGCTGCTGCTTGTGATGAGCAGCACTCACCTCCCCACCTCGCGTGGCCCCGCAGGACCAAGCCCCATTAATAGTTCCTGGTCATTCAGGGAGCATGCACCATTTTATGACTCGTCTCCAGCCTTTAACAGCTATTTGGGCGCATAGAAAATAGAAATGGAAGGGCCTGTAAGAGGGTATGTATTTCCTCCTTCCGCCCCAATGCAGGATCAAACTGAACATTTAGATGCTGTGGATCTAAGCCCTGCTCAAATACTTGGCATGAAAGGTGCTTGGTGTGAGGCTGTGGTATTCTCCATGGTGTCACACAGTGTCCAGGTGACCCAGGGACCCGGAGTCACTTGGCATTTGGGGAAAGAGCTGGTGGACAGAGTGATCTGAGCAGAAATGTGGGTCTCTGCCATTTTTCTTATTTCCCTCTTCCTCCTTCAGTGTCAGGACTCTGCTCCCGCCAGTGTTTCACAACAGTGGGTTTAGGGACAACACCCTCTTGCAATCAGTGTAGGACCCAAGTGTAGGACAGACCAAAAATGGAGGGTCACTAAAGTTCGTCCAGAAGACAACTGCCGTGAGCTGCCTTCCTTTTGTGTAAACCTTTTTTAATTTTTTTTTTTGACTGCAATCCGAAGTTCTGCATTTCAGATGTAAATATTCCTCCTTCAGTTCCACTGGGGTGGCTTCATATGTGTGCAAGCACACACGCGTGTATGTATATAGGAGTTGAGACAGGCCGTCAAATGTATATGCAGAACAACAGTAATTTTGGGACAAAAAGAACAGATTAGAGAAATGAAAGATGGTATGAAAAGCCTCGAGTGATATCTTGCTTAGACCATTTTCCTTGTATTTGACTAAAATAAGCCAGAGATNAGAACAACAGTAATTTTGGGACAAAAAGAACAGATTAGAGAAATGAAAGATGGTATGAAAAGCCTCGAGTGATATCTTGCTTAGACCATTTTCCTTGTATTTGACTAAAATAAGCCGGAGATAGATGGCAAGCAATGTTGTGACGTGCCTTTTCTTTTGAGTGATGTGACAAATTGCCACAAGCTGTGGATCTGATGCCCAGGTGCTGGCCGTGGACACAGGGCAACGTGCATCACGTTGCAGTGATGTGGTGGGAGACAGGGCCAGGAACATGCAGAGTCGCTGTGACTGGCACCCCTTGTGCCAAGGCCACCTCGGCGGCGCGGGCTTTGAGCCTGGCAGAGGGTTGGCACGCTGAGGTGCTGTGTGTAGAAAACCAATTTTAGTGTCACTTCACAAACGGAGGCTCGTCAAGATGTTTGAATAGCGCTAGTCTGCAAAAATAGATGCCTGTGTCTCTCCTTGCATAGGTTGGCTGCTCAGTGAAGCCCCCTGCTTGGCGGGCTGTCCCGTCTCAGGTACCCCCCTGTGCCTCACTGTCATCTCCATCTTTCCTGCCTGTTCTAACCAGACTGAACCCCCCCTTCCCTCTGCATTGCCCCAGTTGTGCTTATCATCTACATCATGGCAAAGCAGTGGGAGAACCACCACGCTCTTTGTCTTACCCGAGCATCTGATTCTTCCTATCCTTGATCTGGACTAAACTTCTCATGACTCTAAAGCTGTCTCTACCTCTGATCTGGTTCACACTAATTTATCGCTCTGTATTCGTGCTGACTTCACCCTGGAGTAGCTGTGTGGGATCTGGCACTGCTGTGCTCCGGCTGGTGGGACAGACCCCGTCACAGCCTGAGCCTTAGCTGCGCTGCTGTCATCTGTCCTCTCTACCAGCCTGACAGGGATTTTAGCACCTGGGTGTGAAGGCCAGCTTCCCTCAGGGGTATGGGTCATCCGGTCCAGAGACTGTGCAACTAGAAAATTAATTAATAACATTCAGGTAATGATGTGTGAATACAAAGAGAGTTTGTTCTCTGAATGCTGCTCTGAGCAGTAACAAGATTATCACCTATGAGGAGATTACTTGAAAAATCAGCAGGTAGGATTACAAGTTCCTTGAGGGAACTCATCTTTTGAGGAAAAGGAGCTACTCCTGCCCGGATGTGTGCTTGAGCAGACCTGAGCTGGAAAGTGGGTGGTACTAAGCTGGGGGGAATAAAAAGGATGACTGAGTGGAATCATGTTTGTAGATGGTTCCCCACTAAAGGAGTATTGCTGGGGTAAAAGCTGGGTCACTGTCATCTCCCATCCCTTGGAGGAGGAAACAGTGAAGGCAGGAGCTGCAAGTGGTGTAGGAACTTCAGCAACTTCTGCCACCGTCCCCTCACCTGCAACGGTGACATTTTCATCTGAGACACAGATATCAAAGACTGCCGTACCCAGCGATGGAGTTAATTAACACAACCTGGAAGACGTGGAAGTTGGGAATCTTGTTTGTGCCAGTCTGACAACATGACCTCATTCAGAGGAATTAAAAGGGCTGTAATGAAAGTATGAGCAGAAATTCACACATTTCTTGCTTTTATCTGTCAATGGCTGTCCTAACAAAGAAAGAAAATGAGCCGCTGCCTCTGTGAGGAGTTAAAGATTGCATTATAAATGGAGCCGAGCCGCCAGCCCTGCCACACGGAGCTCGAGCAGTGTGCTGGAGGGGTGGAAGCCTCTCCTCCGGGTTCTTTCCCAGCATGGGGCTTGTGCCCAGGCAGTGCTTGTGTCCCAGCGCTGGGCACCGGTGATGAGGGGCTTGGAGAGACCTTTTCCTTCCCGGGCTGGCAGTGTCCCGTAGTACCTCGCCTGGATGATTATTCATGACACTGAAGACCTCAGTAATCTTGTCCTTTGCTCTCTTGCATTCACTGTTTATGGTGTTTCAGGGTGGTCAGTTAAGCAGCGCGGTATTTCTCATGTGCTGAGGCATATAAAATGGATGATTTTCTTGGACTCAAGGACTGAATCTTGCTTAGAAAATTCCAGTTATCCCTTCATACAACTGAGAGGATTCCTGATGTTCCTTAAATAATATATGAGAAGAGAGATTCAGTTGCATGGTTATTTATTATTGAAAAGACACATTACATTTTTAAATTATTTCAGTTGTATTTTAATCTCCATTATTTAGCAAATTCCCTGTACGACCTAGAATTTGCTTCTGCTGTGCTCATTTCGTCCCTCCCCAGCTAGCATGCGTTGCTGCTTCTGGCCCATGTAGAGATGACACTGATGGTGCCTGCCCAGGGTGTGTTTTCTTCCTCATGTTTGAAATGCTGTTGTGAATCCTCGTGGTGTGTCCTGTTAAGGCCTGATGGAGCTGTGGTTGCTTCAGGGCTAATGAAATGCCGGTAGAGAAAACTTCCTTTGTTTTCCTCCAGACGTGGAGCTCCTGTATCTTCTCAGTGTCCTGCCCGAGTTAGGGTAACCCACAGGCTCCGGAAGGATTTTTACCCAGAGTGTTCTTAAACCTAAATTCCCCAGTTCTTTTAGACACAGGTCTTTGTGCCTCTGGGAGCCTCTCCTTTCGGCAGCCTGTGTGTGCATTGCCGTTGTACAAGGAAGGGAGTGTGTGCCTGAGCAAAGGGCTCCATTTCTAGGTGGCCCGTGGCGGGGACAGAGCAAGAGGGAGTTCCTGCCTGAAGCCTCCACCCACAGTCATTTTTTCTGAATTTGTGTAGGGCTGTTGAGTATCAGGGAGAGACTGGGCTACTGATTTGTACATGGGGAGGACATTAAGAGAGAATTGCCGGTACACTGTGTTTTCTCCAACGTTTGCTTATTGTTAAATCTGAATTGTGCCGTTCTCTGGGAGCTGTAAACTGGTGCTAGCCTGAAGCGGTTACGTTTGAGTGTAAGCTTTGGTGTGTGCCAAGAGGTTTAACGTCTTCTAAAAATTACCTTTGTGATATACTTTGAGCTCGTTACAGCTACTGTCAGCAGATCGCGTATGGTTTCCGAGTGCTTATAAATGATATGAAGTTGACTGCCCCTTTTGTTATGATGTGAATTATGTGCCAGCATCTACAAAATCCCTCTCCCTGCAGGGGAACAGCTGTCTATTTGAAGCTAATTCCCTGGGGGAGCTCGGGAGGGGATGAGACCTTCCGGTTGCTCCATTGAAACTTCTCCCTCTCCTGTTGCTGAGGTGGTGGTTGGGGTTTTCCTGGCACTGTCAATGGCCTTGGGTCAAATCCAGTAACGTACTTTATAACCAAGTGATACCTGGCCCTGTGCTTGGCTGAAGCTAGGGGCTAGCATATCTCTGTATGAATGCCAGGTGCTCCCCCTCTCCCTCCCGAGCACAGATAGGAATCCCTCTCCACGTGTCGAGATGTGCATAACACCATTGCTAGCCGGGACCTTTGACGACTTCTGCAGTTGCGTGAGTACAGGAGTCAGGAGAGCTGAACTCTGAATCCAGCAGGCAACAATTTGCTGGCATGACCTNGCTCCCGCTCTCCCTCCCGAGCACAGATAGGAATCCCTCTCCACGTGTCGAGATGTGCATAACACCATTGCTAGCCGGGACCTTTGACGACTTCTGCAGTTGCGTGAGTACAGGAGTCAGGAGAGCTGAACTCTGAATCCAGCAGGCAACAATTCGCTGGCATGACCTTCCCCGTTTCATTGTGCCAGTCCAGCTTTCATTACTGCCTCCTGACATTGAAAAGAGAAAATGTTCATGTACATCGCTAGCGTGTTCTGAGGGCTGTGGTTAAAGAAATGAAACGCTATTTAACTCAATGGCTGTGTTGATTCATTTTTGTAGTCTGGAGCCCCCAGCAGTTGAGGGCTGCGGAGTAAAGGCTTCTGTGTTAACATATAAGATTATTGGCAATATGGATCCATAGGGAGGGCTTGGGCAGCTAGTCGAAAGCCACAGACTGCATTAAGTGGAAGTTGTAGGTGTTCAGTGAGACCAGGCATTTGCTTTGCAGTTGTTATTCCCCAGCAACCCTGGTAATCCCTAAGGCCTAAATGTGGCAGACGTTCCCAAAAACCTGTGCGGGACCTAGGGAAATCAGAGGCCCGGGTGCCTGTGGGTAGAAATAAGCTTTGCTGTATAAACAACAGATTGGGAAACTGCGATCTTGTATGTTGGATCCTCGACAGCTGCAGTCTTCTTTTACCTGGGTCAGATTAAATCAAGTGCAAGGAGATGAACCCTGCAGGAGCTAAAGGGCCGATCGTTTCTTATGGGTCATTTCCCCAGGTACAGGTGAGAACCATTTGGGGAGAAAAGCCAAGACAAAACCAGTGATTCTGTTGCTGTGGCAGCTGCTGTTTATTTTTAGATCACAAAAGGAAAAAGAGATGGCATTGCTTATGTCAGATAGGCTGTGTACGTGAGAGAGCATACTAAAAAAGACACAACGGTCAGAGGAGTAAGTCAAAAAGGCCTGTAGTAGTTTTGTTCTCCAGGATCCTCTGTGTTACAGGTCAGCCGTAGGTCCCGTATTGGCAGGAGGAGCCTTACTGATATGCTGTGGTCGGTCTGAATTGAGAGCAGGGAGTTATGATAATTGCAGTTAAGTGCTCTGCGTGTTCTCCCTCGGGTGTCACCTGGGCTCCTGCTCCGTTGCGCCAGTGACCTGGCAATTCCGGTGTACCTAGCAGTGGGGAGGAGGTGAGCCACGTGAAGGCGCTGAAAAGCACCTGAAAATTTTTTTCACATTTTCAAGCAGTGACAAAGGTGGTGGCAGTTGCACAGCTCATCCTGAGGGGCCTAATTTAGCAGTTTGGGATGGACGGGCTGAGACTGGAGACTGCCGGCAGCAGCAGGAGATGTTTCCTTCAGAGGGTGGCTCGGTGGTCTGAAGTTGGTTAGTCTAAATTCATCCTCTCCAGCCCTCACCAGTAACTGGGGAGGTATTACTACAGCCCTCTGTATAAGCCTTAAAAATTGAGTTCAATTTTGCCAAAAAGCCTCTTACTTTCTGTGGCATGGCATTGTAACAGGAAATTATGGAAATTATGCTTGTTCAGTTTCCCTCATCGACGTTTTGGGGCAATGAATGTGTAAATGAATACTACAGTACCCATCCTGCAGCACTTGTTTTTGTGCTTGGCTCACTCGGTTTGCTTTGTGTCTCCATTCCCATCCTTCACGGGGAGTTCTCACATCTAGCCATGCCTGTTTCTGACCCTTCCCAATTTCCTGCTCCGCTCCCAGTTGCTTTGTTTCGGTGATCTCTGCCTGCTAGGTTAGTGTGGTGCTTACAAAAATAGCTGTACCTGCTTCTGTTTGTACTTGGGAGGACGGGGCTGGGGTTCTCCCAAGGGAAACAAGCCCTGTTAGCGCAGGGTCCACGGCCACTGGGCCTGCTGGAGCCTCTTTGACTTCTGGCTGGAGGAACGTGAGCAGAGAAGGTGGCTCAGCTCTGCTTTTACTGAGCTCACTGGCAACCCTGACTTTGACTGCAGGGGACCAGGGCTGGTCACCGACCACAGGATGTCCCAGCTGACAGGGACTAGGATCCTACTTGGTGGGAACTGTAGCTACGTTCCCATTCTCTTCCGTGCGTAGTACTTGGTAGTTGTGGATCAGAGCATTTGCTTAGAGATCTGCTAAAAACCTGTTAGTCAGGCAGTGTTTTGTTTTGGGTTTTTTCCTTTCTTCACTTAACCTTTCATGTGATTTGGTGTTTTGGTCTCAGCTTAAAGCTTTCTGCTTCAGCATAAAGTAGTTTGTGGTCTGTGCTGCTTGTGAACACGTTAGAAACTGACTGCCCACTGCACCTCGCGTGAAGGGAGAAGAGGAGCCAAACCAGAGGGGCGGCATGTCTGCCCCCAGGGGAGCAGGAACGAGGAGCTCGGGTGGCTTCTGCAGATTGCTGCGCCCCAGTCAGCTGGTGGTGTTTGCCAGCTGCCACCGCAGCAGGAGGATTTGCAAACCATATCATTACGAAGAAATTAGTGTTTGTGCCAAGCAGTTACTCGGGGACGACGAGAGCATAAGGAGCTGCACGCANCAGGGGAGCAGGAACGAGGAGCTCGGGTGGCTTCTGCAGATTGCTGCGCCCCAGTCAGCTGGTGGTGTTTGCCAGCTGCCACCACAGCAGGAGGATTTGCAAACCATATCATTACGAAGAAATTAGTGTTTGTGCCAAGCAGTTACTCGGGGACGATGAGAGCATAAGGAGCTGCACGCAGGAACAAGCGCTGCAAGAGTATGCTCTGTTACCTGTCCAGAAACACTGCGCTCCTGACTGGCATAATTTAATTTCATTTTAATTAGATTATTTCAGTTAGC